>SNQJ01S0058832.1:6575-24829 GCA_010110895.2 Picea sitchensis | reverse complement strand
GGGAGGGGGGAGGGGGAGAGTGGACGTAGAGAGCGCTAGGGCGACTTTCCCAGACGAAGAAACAGGAGAAGGGGGGCGAGGGTTAGGGGAAGAGGCCCTCACTGGGTCACTTTCACATAGGGGGAGGGGAGACAGGATAGATACGGGCGAGACCTCACCTGCGGACACTACAGACAAGGGAAGGGAGGAGAGGGGAAGGAGAGAGGGAGGGACCTCAACTTCAACCTCTGATAAAACTTCCAGAATCATGTCAAATGAAGGAGCAGTATCATAAATCGAAAGAAAAATTTGCGTACCTGACTGGGCGACGCAAAGAGCCAAATCCTCCAATGCTGTGCTTGTAGCTACCACTTTTCTAGGGCTGATGCTGACTTCCGCATTTTTTCCATCCACCAAGATTGCTTCCATTGAGTCCAATCTTCCAATAGTGGATTTCCTTTGCCATACCTTTGGCGGGGATTGGCCTAAAGGCGAAAAGCGCGAGCACTGAGCACGAATGTGCCCGATTTCATGGCAACCATGGCATCTAAAGAGTAGCTTCCAATAGTCTACCCTTTGATGCCAGGTTAAGTCCTCAAAAACAATGTCTAGACTGCCCACCATTCCTTCTCGAACGTCCACCTCAACTTGGATCCACGCCCAACGACAATCCTTCTTGGAAGCCCAATTTGGCTCGAGCCCTGTAAATGTACCTAACTTGTTGCCAATGAACTCTAACGCCTCTCTAGACCAGAAGGCCAAGGGTAACTTAGGCAAAATTGTCCACGCCTTCATATGAGCCACTCGCTCCCAAACAGGATCAAATTCCACTGTCCAAGATTTTAGTGTTAGCCCCGATGGTCCCCATGTCTAGTTTCTCCACAGCAACTCCACACAGTCTTCCTCAGAACACAAAATAAAAGAATTCCAACGCCTAGCCAACACATGGGCCTCTGGGACATAGCTGAGCAATGGCTTCCAGTGCTGGTCTATCCACTTCTGAAGGGCCTTCTCTCTAGCAGAGTTTCCATTAAACCGACGTACCAGCATCTTACCATCATAGTGAATAACTTCCGCAATGGGAATGTCCTTGCCTACTATCATCCTAACAGAGGCACCTTTTTCCTGAATGCACTTCGAACTCTTCTTTGATCTAGAATCAAATGTATCCTGAACCTTAACTCTACTGCGGACAACCTCCACTTCTCTTTCCAAACCGGCTTGGGGATTGCCATAGTGGAACAACTCCGACTTCGAATGCACAAATGGCCTCGAAGGGCAAACCTCAGAGGAAAGAGATCAACGACCTTCACGTCTTTCGAAGCCATAGATTGGCACATTAATTTGAGAATTCACCACCGGACAATTTTCCTCCTTCGCTCGTTCGTATGAGGTTCCGTAGCCACCAAATCCAGGCTCAGAATCCGAGTGGGGAGGGGATTTAGACAGTTTCCCTCTTTCCATAAATTCCTCCTGCATTAAAAAGGCCCGGACACATGACGGGCTTGCGTCATAATCCAGTTCGGTGTCCTCTGAGGTCTCCATCTGTCCCTCCAGATGCGCCTTACCGTAGAGGTTCTTGGGGCTGCCAAAAGCAGGGGAGGAAAAAACACTGGATAAGGGAGTTGGATCTCTAAAGGGGCTGGGAAAAGGATAGAAAGGGCCGGAAAAAGGAGAGGGCAGGGAAAGGAGGGCCTAAGGCCCTTGCTCTCGGTCTTATTGGCCGAAAAACATCTTTGCAAGTGCTAGCCATAGAGCTCCCTCCCCCCACCCCAGAAAATTAGAAGTTATCCCCAAATGATAATAAATTCAGGAAAATGGGCTGAAGTAATACCCATATTTAATTTCCCCCCCTTGGACCCCTCTTAGACACTCTCTTCCCTTGTGGAAAACTCAGCCCCCATCTCTGTCCATATCCCCAGCAGCTGGTATCACATTATATTTATTAAAAATCAGAATATACATTTCGCATATCACATCGCTTGGCCATAGCCGCATTCATATCTACATTATGCATTAATTAAACCAGGGATTATAGTGGGGATGTTACAAAGAGGCCAGATAAAATTTGGCTAACTTTGCCGAATGTTAACAAGTATAAATGCTAAATCTCTGTTACCTGAGTTATGAGAGTGAAACTGCCATTTTCAATGTGTTATCCAGGAACATGTTAAATATCTGTGCTGGAATGTTGTTTGGGTATGTCCTGTATGAATAAACGTACACATGATGTAGCACTCTCTATTGGAATGCCTATATTTGATGGATGAAATTACCAAAGTACCGCCGAAATACCTGCGTGCCACGGTGCTATGCATAATTGATGGTAATCTGTTAAAGACAGAATTACTACATATTGGTGGTATGATGTATCTTTGCATATTATGGTTGCTTCTCAAATGTTATATATGCTAAACTTGTAGTGTTGTGAACTTTAAAAATAAAGTTTATTAAGCTATATAATTTGTCTTATATTGTAAATTTGTATATATTTATATATAATAATATATATGTTATATGAAGTAAATTTAAATATATTTATTGTTTTTATAATTTATATTATATATTCAAAACATAAGAATATATATATATATAAGTTGCACGAAACGGGGAAACGTTTCTGAGTTTCCGAAACCGGGACGATACGAAACAGGCCCTCAAAAAATGGAAATGCCCGGGGAAACACCGTATATAATATATATATAGTTTTAAAAAAAATAAAGCATTATAAAAAACTAAAGCATTATTAAAAAAATAAAGCATTAAAAATATATAGTTTTAAAAAAAATAAAGCATAAAATCAGCGGAAACCAGGCCATATGGGTACGGTACGGCCCCAAAACGCCGGCGGCCGTACCGTATGGTGTTTCCCTTTCGGGAATTGCGTATGGTACAGCCACCGGCGTTTCGGGGCCGTACCATACCCGTTTCCCCATACCGTACCGGCCTCGGAAACAGAGGGGGGGGGGCGTTTCCTGCAACACACACACACACACACACACATATATATATATTTAATTAAATGACTAATTTTATTGAGTTTTTTTGTTTGACTAATTTTTTCCAAATTTCAATGTTTCTGAATTCCAACATGAACATGAATCATATGACTTAGTGAGGCTTTATGAGACTCTTCCTCTCAGGATCATGGGCATTAGGGAGCTGAGGACGGCCAAAAAGCCTCCCAGAATCATCCAGCCAAGTCCTCTCAGCTTGGGGCACTCCCTAGACAACATAATTAAATAGTGCATTGAATCCCTTTCCATGTTTGACTCCGCGGAATACACCTCCTTCTTGCCTTCTTCCTCTTCATCCTGTTTTACAGATTTCTAGATACTGTCTTGCACACTCTCCTCTTTCTTCCTCTTGCATCTAATATTAGTTCTTGTTTTCTTTGATCATGTTATATTTTCCTTTATGCTTTCGAGGTAGATTAGGGCATCTCTATACATTGGTATCACTGATTGTTCCTTCCAGTCCCATTGACCTTTCTTTTAGTCATTTGTTGGACATTGATAAAATATTGTTATCTTATCTTAATATTCATTTTTATATAAGGAGGTGATCCATGATAGTTGCTCATATGTTGGTTCTCTTGGTTCTTTCAGTACAATATGAAGTGCTGTAGTGTTCTTGTTCTCCTTGTTAGTTCTGTTAAGATATGTAGCATTTTATAGGATCTTAATAGGCTTATAGTTTATTCAGGGCTTTCTTTTTCCAAGGAAAAAACGAGTAATTTTATTAGAGGTAACAAAATTACATGAGCGGAATACCATGAGTGGTATTTCAACCACCCCTGTCGGGTCAGTGTCTGAATAAACTGAGAGGTCTAAGTCTGAAAAAGACTGGCTGATTGTGATATCAGCATAGAGAAGAACCATAAAAACAAAATACACTATTACAGAACTGGGGGCTACTGAGCCACCCTAGCAGCAGCTAATTACAATTACAAGCAAAAAGAAACAGGACCACAGTACTACGTAACATCAACATAGTTTGGTCTTTTCTTCAGAATTTTCTTCCTGTAGCATTCAAAGTTCAAACAATATGGAATTCTTTCAACAACTCAGCTCTGATACAGTGAGAGTTCTAAAGCCATGATTCATGAAAATAAGAAGAAATTTGTCACCGGAGGGACTTTTTGATCTCCCAAGTGCCTTCTTTCATCTCCAGGCTGCCCTTGGATAGTCTATCAGCTTCCATGTTTTTTACCTGTATACATGAGCAAAAGTGATGTGAGTGAAAGAAGATTGCAATTGCATGATGTCTCGGAACAGAGGCTGTAGCATGAAGTTTCTTATCTCATAATCACCTTTCATCCACTGAATCACAAGGAGGGAGTCCCCAAGGACTTGTATTTGAGAAATTCCCTTTTCAAGAACAAGGATTAAAACCAATTTAAGGGATGTGAGTTCATTGTGGTTGTTTGAAGAATGACCAGTTCTGGCTTTGAAACTGAGGAAATGATTTTGTGAGAAGTATGTTATTCCTCCTGCTCCTCCTTTAGGTGGAGCACCTTGGGAGGCTCCATCGAAAATGCCCAGGGAATTTGAGTGTCAATGTTTATATCAGAGCTCCGAGCATGATGAGGGACAGAGGAGAATTGGGGAAAGGCACTTAAAATATTGAGACTTTGGGAAGCACATCTGAATTTCATTCAGGGCTTTTATAACAAACAGTTGGTTATTTATCACCAATTTTGATTATCTTTATATCTTCTTTAATCTAGTATATTTTCCTGATGGACTTTCTGTATTCTTTGTTTCATATTTAATAAAAATATGACATAATGTCCATCGGAAGTATTCTATATCTGAAATAACTCTTGATATTATATATGCCTTGTAGAGAGCTCAAAAGGATTGAAAAACTATTTTGCAATTATAATGATATGTAAGAGACTAAGTAGCTCTATATTATGTGCCAAATGTCTGTCATTAAATAATGCATTGATTTATAATGGATTAACTTAAATATGAAAAGCTTGATAAATAGAGTCCTTACGGCATAAACACAGAAGTGATTCTGTTAATGTTATCTGGACTTATTACAATATGTTTTTTTGTTTCTTTGATAGTTAAAAGAGAGGAACTGTATCGATTTTACACGAATATGATACAAAATTGGGATGCACTGAGCTAATCTTTGAGGGGAAGTTATATGATTTGCCTGCATAGATAAGACTGAGATTCTGGTCTATGACATATTAGGTTTTCTTAAATTTATGCATTGTAATTTCTATCCTGAAGCAAAATTTGCCTTGTATATCATTTTAATTTTTAACATTGTTAATTACTATATATAAACAATAATAACAAAATAATGTGAAATGTCAAAAATGAGGATGTTGTAGGTGCCTGTGTGCTTGCTCCATGCCTGGGCAGATGCCTTCATTCTTTGATCTCTGATACAATCAACTTTCTCCTTATGCTGGCATACTGGTTACAACTTCTTTATCTTTCCTTTCTGTGTCCCTTGTCATGTGCTTCAGATGCTAGCTAATTATCGAATTGCTTCTTTATTCCTCTCTGCTTGCTTAGATACCTGTACAATAAAATCTCTCAGATTGTCCAGATCCACTTCCTCCTTTCATTCTGCCTTTTTATCCTCACTTCCCATCTCTCCCTTGACATGATTGACCATTCCATAAGCTCTTTCTGTGCATGCTCAAATTTTTGCATCCAAACAAACTGCTGATGAACTGTCTATCGTTGAAGGTTTTGGCCATTGACTGGGAGGAATCTAACTCCCCCCCACCATGTTTTGCAATCTATAAGTGCTAAGGCCAATCTTTTCAGCCACTTGAAATGGCCCGAGCCATAGTTGGAAATTTGATAAGAGCTCTCTGTTATGAGAGGAAAAGATGAGTCCCAGTTGTAGGCATAGTAATTGAAAATGGTTGTTTTGCTCTATGGCTTTATGGTGATTTTTTTTTCTCTTTTTTTGGGGTTAACTGTATTAAAATGAGCAAAAAGCAGCCAAGTCAGTTAATGGTCCATATTCCAGAACGGAAAAAAATTAGGGTTAAAAATAGTTGATTTTATTCTCAACATTTATGCCATAGGTTTTGGGAACGTGGAGGATTTAGTTTTAGTTGTAAACATCTGTTTCTTACGAGGAATTTTTATATTATCGGTGAATTATTATTATTTTTTATATTTTTAAAACTGTGTAATTTATCCTTTTTATTTTCCCATCTCGCTTGTTTGTTCGGTTTGCCCTTTTTTATTGTATTTGATGTTCATTATATTGAATGTATTGTACGCAAATTGTGACTATGGTTGTGGGCTTGAGGGATCATGATCAATTTCTTAATGATAGCCTGTGCCTGTATTGATAGCCATGATTCTTCTCACATCCCATTGATGCATCATTATCGAACCCCACCATGATCATGGAGTCTTTCATTATTGTCTGCCCTGTTGTCAATCTATTTTTTATTTCCCTCATTTTTCAATCTTTAGACACATGCTTTGGATTCAACTATCAACGTGTCCAAGGATAACACCTTAGATTCACTTTCTTCACCCATGGCATTAGCACTAAACTTATTATGGTAGGGGTGGAAATTATAATAATCTTCCATTTATATGGTTTATAATGCCAAAATAGTCAAATTGATGAAATAACTAAGTGATTATTAATTTCATTAACGAATTTGAATTTTAAATGATCAATAAAAATGATTTTGGAGTTGAAATCAAACACATTTTGGGAATAAGGAAGCATGAATTTCTAATAGTAATAGAAATTAAAGAAGTTGTACTTTTCACCTTGATATAGCACTGGCAAGGGTGCTTGCCATGAAAGGGGCGAAATATGGCTTGAACAGGGGTGTTGTAGATAGCAATCCACACCTTGATACTGAACTGGTAAGGGTGCCTGTCATGAAAGGGGCATGTAGCTTAATGGTAGAGTAGCTTGCTAGCTGTGGCTGAAGTCTGATAACAGAGTATGCAATTTTATCAAATTCTTATCTGTTAAAATTTTCAAGGACTGTTACCTTTCTTACAAGTATTGGTGGCTGCTATACATTCTATGACTAGTCCCAATACTATGGGCAGATAATGAATTCCTTAGGAAAGTATTTATTTGAATGTTTCAAAGTTATTAATCTATTTTTATTAAGACACTAGTCTAAAACTAGATTGACAAAGATTAGCTTCTGGAGTTTTTCCTGGTCGTGCCTTAAAATAACATCTTTTGAAACAGCAGTTACTGCTCTTGTGGCCAGGTCAAATCAGTTGGGTTTCATCAAGGAGTAAAACATTTTTATGCAGAGTCCCGTCAGCTCTATTTCTGGCCCTTTTGATAAATTGGGCCTTTCAAACTGCAGTTACCTGTCTTAGGGCCATGGCAAATTACAGTAAATTTAATTAAGGATAAAAATGTCGTGCATGGAATTGTGTTTTCTTTATCTGGTAGTTGAGTTTTGGCCGAAGTCATTCAAATTAACAAAAAAAATTATGCAATGGACCTCCGATGCTATCAGAGTTCTTCAGAGTGCCTGCATGTGTCTTGCAAAAAAGCTTGGAAGATGTTGCCCTTAACAATGGCAGTATTGTATCAGATTATTCACCTTTGCCTATGAGTGCCAAGATGAATGCATATAGCAGTTAGAGGGATTATTAGGCTGCGTGAAGTTCTCCTCAGGCACATACAGTTATAACAGTGAAATTCACCTCTTTTGAAAACAGTAGCTGCGTTGAGATGTCATTACCTAGGTGAGTGAGAATTACGCTCAATGGAATCTGCCACATCTGGAAATCTCCCTGCCATGAGTCGTGCAATTTTTCACATAATCATATTGTTTTCTCAACTTCATTGTCATCACTTTTCTACAATGAAAATTTCAGACGTCTGTAAATTTATCCTCTGCAAGCCATTAGAGACCTGAAGCCAAGTTTCTGATTGATGAGTACATTGGTCAGTTTGCAAGATTTATAACTCAATATAACTTGCATTCTGCAAGCTTCTTAATCCCGAGACAATGTGTAGTGCTTTTAAAATCTAGGCTAATGTGGGCTTTAAGGATGGATATTTGCTATTCTCAGGCTGAGTTGCATAGGCAACAGCATGTGATGGCACATAATTGATATACTCTGAATTATTCTTCTAAGATAACATTTGTTGTATATGACATGTAGCTTCCTACAGTTTTCCAGTTATGTCAAACATCTAGCTTCTTGTACCTATGGATGATTTGTGTGTATAATCCAGTGTTTTAAAAACCGGTGAACTGGAACCGGAACCAGCCGGTTTTACCGGTTTGATGGCCGACCGATTCAAACCGGTCAATAAACCAAACCGACCGCTTCCGTCTGGACCGGCTGTGAATGATCCCAGATAAATATGGATTTTGGAGGTGGCTTATGAGACATTAAATACACCAAAAGCTTTGTGGATCTGAAAGCTAGCTAAGGGTGTAAGCCCTAGGTTGATGTGATAACATTCTCCCTCACTCTAGTACTAACATTGCTAGTGGTTTCAATGCCATGCCTTGTGAGATCTCTCTGGATTTTGGTTGTTATATATGTAATGTCCTTGCAATTACAAATTGTCTTATTACAATGGCATAGCCCTATGATGGGATTTTGTTCCACATTAATACTCTCCTTCCTTACCACATGTATGTGTGTGTTGTATATATTCCCACATGGTTAATACTATAATCTTGAAGGGGTAGTAACTTTTCTTTTTTGTCTTCTCACAAGGACTTGAAAACTGAAGTGTTTTCTCTCATTGGGTTATGATTCTGCTGTTTAATTTTTTCACTCTGCCTGGTGAAGTAGAAATATTCTTTTGTGGACAGTTCAAATTGAGGATTGTTTTATTCAGAGTTTCAGATTTGCTAGCTTCAATGCTGTAGTCTGACCTGGTGTTACATGATAATAACAGTTGAGACTACAGTATTGAAGCTGGCAAATCTGAAGCTCTGAATAAAATTACAATGCTGATTGAACTGTCACAAAAGGTTCAATGGTGATTGTCAGGATGCATTGTAGATTGATTGCCATTTGTGAGCCTAACAAGCTTGTTTGACTTCGAAAAAAATGAAATTTACATCAGTTACGAACTTCCTAACTTGGATTCTGGACCAAACTACCTAACTAAATGTTGTACAAATTCAATTTATAGATATTTTTACAGAAATATTGACATGTAATACCAGCTTAGATCGTTTTACAGAAATATTGACATATAATACCAGCTTCAGTTAGAGAGAAGGGCCTTTCCTCTTTTTCATCTTCCAAGTTAGATTGTGGATCCTTAAATTATCAATGTGCTTCTTTCCTCCCTTGAAAACAGATTAGACAAACCAGATAGATGATGACAGTGACATTGTTACTTGATAATCTCAAAGCATTTCCCTTCTGCTTCACAGTTGGTTGTCATATTTATAAATTCGTAGCTTGTAGATTAATGTTTTAGTTGTTCATCATGATCTATTTATAACTGAATTTTTATTTGAATTTTGAAGCAAAATCTTGGAAAGCCTGTCTATAAGGTTCTATCATGATCCTACTTTATTTTAATGTGTCCATATTTGTAAATTGTATGTGCAGGGTGCGATAATGGGTCCACTGATCCTTACTTTCATGATGGCATTAAAAAATTTATATGGTGAATTTGTGCTGGCTTCCCTGAAGGAAGTGAATAACTAATTTTGTGGGAAGAAATCACTGATCTTGTATGATTTATTTATTCATTGATTTATATTGTAGGCATTGATCCCTCTATCCATGCAGCCTATTCTTATCAGTATGTCTGAGATTTCATCCTCCTTGATCTTGCTTCTATTGCTTACTGGCCAGTTCTGTTGTGAAGGATGTCAAGTCTCTTGATTGTGTATTGGCCATTCCTGTTGTCAATTGGTACTTTGGCTGAAAGTGTTGTATGAATTCGGGTAAAAGGTCCAGTATGACTGGAATGGCCCTTGATTCATGGATAAATTCTTATTTATAACTTGTTAATGGAGCTAAATTCAAGGAAGAGTTTTTTGACATCAGTTAGCCAGAAGAAAACAGCCTTTACATGCAAGGGCTGGGGTCCTAAAATTTTAGACCTTGTATTCATAAATTTTGAAGTCATTATGTTACTGATTATCAAAGAGTGGCTGCTTCATCCTTTTAGCCTTTCACCCTTTCATTTTTAACTAAGCTCTAATAACCTGAAGCAGGTGAAGTTATCTAGTAGGGTTCAGTTGTGTTCAAAGAGTGCATGATTTGGTGTTGTATAATATTCTTTACATGTATCAATTCGTATTTATTTTAATAGAAGTCTGAAAAATATGATGTAAATCCTTGTTACATTTGAATGTTGGAACATTTACCTAAAGATGGTAAAATTCGGTTGCCTGACCACAGCTTAGATTTAAGTTATTTGCATTAACCAACACAATTCTAAACAGTAATGATTGTCCATATGTCAGGTTCACTCTCCATTTATTCCCTAGAGCCTGAAACTATGGGTTTGTTTAGTGTTATATTCTTCCTGGTCTTTAGAGATCTTGTTAGGGATATGGCCCCTAAACTATATCACGACTTAAGTTAGAGCTGCCTAGGGTTCATGGGTATGATCCTATTCTTTGTATTTGGGATTGGGGTCCTAGCTTTTGCATGGTCCATAATTGATGTTATTAGACCGGTACGCGTCTTTAGCATGTTGTGCAATTAGATATAACATGGCTGAGTATAATACTGAGGTGTCATGCGATGGCAATGGGTAGGCAAGGTTGGTGGGATCATGAAAAGATGGGTTCAAATATAGTGTATATTATTCTGTTATTATTGTTAGTTGTTTTGGAGTTGGAAATAGAAGGTTCTTTAGGTAGACAGCTCCAGGGGACACCTTTAAACTGCATATTCTCAATAAATTTCTATTCATTTCTATAGCTATAATGATGTGCTATTGGGTATACTTGTTATTATCATATCCGACTTAATTATCTTGTTGTACTTGTAAGTTGTAATTTATCATGTATGGTCTATGTGCTTGTGATCTTAAGCCTAGCTGTTCATTTATTGAGGCATAGTGGATTCAAGGGACTTTCTGATTATGTTTTTATTTTTGCCTTTATTTTTGTGTACTTAGAACTGAATATCTATCTTGAATCTTGATTTCAGCTCAGACTTCTTATTATTTGTTGTTTTATTCTGGAGGAGGAAAAATGCTCTGTTACTAAGGGCTGCTGGCTTAGCCTTTATTGATACTATCTCAAGACTCTGATGTGCAGCTGCATTATTATGTAGAGAGAAAACCTTGCCCCTTGTAATAACCTGCAAGTCATTCTTATTATTTATTGTTTTTTCTGGAGGAGGAAAAATGCTCTGTTATTGAGGGCTGCTGGCTTGGCCTTTATTGATACTATCTCAAGACTCCGACATGCAGCTGCATTATTGTGTAGAGACAAAACCTTGCCCCTTGCAATAACCTGCTAGTGATTCTTGTTATTTTTTTTTTCAGGAGGAAAAATGCTTTGTTACTGAGGGATGCTAGCTCAGCCTTTATTGATACTATCTCAAGACTTCGACATGCAGCTGCATTATTGTGTAGAGACAAAAACTCTCCCCTTGTAATAACTTGTTAGCGTTCTGTGAGGGAGCAGGACTTCTGCTCATGCCAAATGCCTCTACGTCTTGGTGATTAACTTGTTTTCTTACATGTAAGGAAGACGAGCTTATAGCCAAGTCGAGGCAGTTTTAGGTCATACTTAGAACCAAAAGGCGGTTTCAACTTTAAATAGTATAGGCAAGAAAGCCAGCCTTCCATACTGTCATTGTTGAGGCTATAGCAGTGGGGTTATGTGCTTTCAAGTAGCATCTAGCCTTCATCCCATACATGAAATCAGATACTACCCTTAGTTACAACTTAACCTCATCCCAGGGAGTGAACTCTCAACCATTATACAACTCATTACTTCCATTTATTGTTGCAAATTGTATCAATTATTTTGTACACACTGCATCTTAAAATTTACGAATATTGGAAATGAAATGAATATTCAAAGATTTTGTAAAAATGTTTGACCTGAAACAAATGTTTGATTGTTACGGAATATTTTGCAAATATACACATCCTTTAGAAAGATGCACAAAAATTCTATAAGGTTATATTATATTTGGTGTTCATTTGCAAACTTAACAAATGTTAAAATATATTCTTACATTGACATCTAAATATTATATTAAAATTTACAATGTTAAAACATATTCTGAGATTGACATCTAAATATTATATTAAAATTGAACCTTTTATTAACTTTCTAATAACAAAGATTTGTTCTCCTTAATAGCCTGTAACAACATCGGCATGCATTTTGACATTTACAAAGATTTGTTCTCCTTTAATAGTTTGTAACAACATCAGCATGTATTTTGAACAAAGTTTTGCTTTCTTTAATAACTTGTAATAACATTGGCATGATTTTTCACATTTACAAATATGGAGAATAAGATAAAAACTATTTTGACATCTATAAATATGGAGAAACAGAAAAATAGCTTTATGTTTATCATGGAACCATTTAACTACTGAAAAAATAAATTTAAAACTATTTAGCAAACAATTCAAGAAAACACAACTTGTACTAGAAGTAGAATCAAGTAATGCTTGTAATGCTTTTATTGTGTTTGATTTAATTCAAAGTTATTTATATTACCGATAGATTTTAGAGAAATCACCATCAAAATTAAAGGAAAAAGATTGAAGTAACGAGTGTCTTTCTAAGTTGAATTGATTTTTATTAATTAATTTATATTACTAATAAGCTCTAGAGAAACCACCACCAAAACTGTCATGAATATAGGGATGGGGCATTCTTGATTTTGCCTTCTTTTTTTAAATTCAAATCATATATTGGTTGCAAATTAGACATTTATTTGCATCATTAGCACTTTTAATGTCTTGTGACCTATGAATATAGGGATGGGGCATTCTTGATTTTTTTTTTCCTTGTAAAATACAATTCAAATCCTTATATTGGATTTATAAATTAAGACATTTATTGTGTTTTTAATTAAATTTATTTATATTACCGATAGATTTTAGAGAAATCACCATCAAAATTAAAGGAAAAAGATTGAAGTAACGAGTGTCTTTCTAAGTTGAATTGATTTTTATTAATTAATTTATATTACTAATAAGCTTTAGAGAAACCACCACCAAAACTGTCATGAATATAGGGATGGGGCATTCTTGATTTTGCCTTCTTTTTTTAAATTCAAATCATATATTGGTTGCAAATTAGACATTTATTTACATCATTAGCACTTTTAATGTCTTGTGACCTATGAATATAGGGATGGGGCATTCTTGATTTTTTTTTTTTAGCAAGTCTTTAATTCAAATCATGTATTAGTTGCAAATTAGACATTTATTTGCATCATTAGCACTTTTTATGTCTTGTGACTCTAGAAATGATCAAATTAATAGCTACAAATGTGGTCATTGTAGCCATAGTTATCTCTTAGATAATGTTGTGATTCATATACTTAATAATGTTTAATAAATATAAATATAAAAAAATAGATTAAAAAAAGTCACTTATCAAATCTTATATATATATATAAATTAACTATTTTTAAAAACAATTTTAATTAGTTTAGTATTTTTAAAATAATGTTTGTATTAATTTATACTAATCTATGTTATGGACTTAACAAAATGGATTTTCATAAATAACTCAAATAATTAAAATATATATTTTATTTTTGTGATTGATGGAATCAGTAACTCGTKGTTCTCGTACTCGCGTGRCATAGGGTCGATTTCCGTCTGCTACCTCTATAACATCCAGGTGCGTCCACACAACCCACAAGTATGGGGCACGGGTAAATCGAGGTGAKAATCGAACTTGAGACCTCATTTTTACATTTCCTTCCATTTACACGGCACTTGCCAATCGGTTTACATCCCCGCATGCTTAAAATTTGAACGACATGGGGGTGGACTTTGATCCACTTATATGTGCATGGGTCACGATACCATTTAATATAGTATTTCTCGGTGCAACCACATGTTCGACCATTACCTCAAGGTGCCTATGGCTCCAGGTAAAGCCCTCGTGGGAATTGAACCTTGCCCAATGATGAAAAACTACTCGCTTTGCACCACTGGATCCAACCCCTTTGGACTTAAAATAATGATTTTAAAATAACATAGAAATCACAATTATAATTTAAATTGTTACATAGTTTTCATTAAAAGTTTAATAACAAAAATATTAAATTTAAAAAATAATCAATGCATTTCTCATGTTTACTATCTTAACGACCAAAATCGTGGTCCTTCTATGTTTGTAATCATCAAAAGTATTACATTTAATAACTATGTTGAATGTGTATTAAAGGAACTTGTATCTCTAAAAAACTTATACCCTTGGTTTCAAAAGATTGTTACATTACTATTTACAATGATGCGACAATAATTGAATCAATGTTTCCCATTGGGCTTGTTACCCCCATGTCTAGGGGTAACTAGGAGATCATGTTTCATGGCCCACAATGAAGACATTGATCTCGATGATGATGATAATCAACATGTCCACTATTGGCAACCCAACAACCCCCCTTAGATTCCTCTTTCACTCTTGATCAACAAAGTTTATCATATCCAATCAACACAATCTTTGGGAGATGGTAAGCCAACGTCACCATGAGGTATATTAGTCATTCTTTCATATAGAGTGTTGTGCTTAATATACTAGGCATGTGAATGATGATCATTGGTTGAAGTTGGATAATGAAACATAAACTCAAGAAGTTATGTTTGTTTCTTTGTTTCAACTTGGTGGCCAACATTTGTACCCTAGTCTCGTGTTGTCACCCCCAAGGAAAATGGGTATTACTGGGGGGTCTTCACAAGGGTAACACTTCGTTTCCCCGTCATACTTAACACTTACTATCTTGGAGCCTGCCATAGTGTACTAAACTTCGGTAATGGATCATGGTTCATTCTCTCATGAGAAGAGGGGATAAAGGCCCAAAGGTTGATTGCAACTGCTCGTAAAAAAACAATGAAGAAAAAATGATGCTAAAGAAAGAAACGAATAATAGAAAGGACTTTTAAAAGTCAATCCATACTTGAGCTCTACCCTTTTTGTGTTCGTCGCAGTCCCAAATGCAAAAATTTAATGACAAAATCAACTCATATAAATTCTGTCATACACTTAGCAATCTTTGATAATTGTCTTAAATGAACTCTGATATGTATTAAACCCACATTCATAAAATATCATGAGCAAAAATACACATTGCTAAGCAACTTGCAATGAGAAAACACAATGAACCGCAGTCACAAACACATTTCACACTCAAAAATTTAGGCAACCAGCCAGGGAAAACCCCAGTGTGGGGAAACCCAACGAGAGAGATTTTATTCAGTTTCAGGAAAGTACATATCAACAACATAAATACATTTTCCAGTGAGAATACACTTACAACACCCAATAGTCCCACATAAATCTGCCTTGAAATTCGTGCCAAATCCATACCGCTATACAACCCCCTTTACTGAACAATACCTCAAATTTTGTGCCCACAGTAAGATGTACGAATAAAATAGAAATCCCTTTCTATAGCAAAGCAAACTTCAGTTTGCCTCGAAATTCATGCCAACAACCAACCTTGATTTCTGTGCCCCTTTCTCCTTGTTGTACGCACTGTACAGATCTGTATAGTTTGGCCTCCAACAACAACAAAAATATCAACACCTCTTACACATAAAGTTGCCTTGGGAAATGTGCCCAAAAACTCTTGGGAAAAGTGCTCAGTTTGCTGCCTTTACTTTTCTTTCTCAAGGTCTCTCAGAAATCTCTCTCAAAAGTGTCTTGCATACTGCCCTAGGTTCACTCTTATAACCTGAAAATGACTTTTCACATGTAAATGTATTTTCACCTTCCCCATCCCTAGATCTAATGCCCAAGTTCTAATCTTGCCTTTACGAGATCGAGAGACATGATTCATTCCCTCCAAAATAAATCACTTAAAATATTAAAGTACAATTTCACTATATAACATAAATGCACTTTATGAAATAAAGTCACTTTAATATTAGAATGTTACTTTATAAAAAACCACTTTAATAAAAGAGGCACTTTATTACAACTTTATAAAAACCTATTACAAAGTCAAGTGCCTAGTAGTGTAATTACAAAGTCACTTACGCATACAAGACAAAACATGCAAAGTACCTCTCGAGCTATAAAAACTAACACTACCTCTTAGTGAGGGATGTACTCGCTGCCATCACCATCATTTGGTCCCATCACACTGTTCGCAGTAGGAGCTCCCTCTGAACCTGGAGCCAACCTCAACACTTGCACATAAATCGAACCAGAAGACATCCTCTTGACAGCCACATGAACCCTAACCTCCTCATAGAGTCAATCCTCCCACTCTGAGCTTTTGTTCATTCACACCAACTAAGCCTCCTGTCGGTGCTAATAAGAGACTCCTCTTCCCTCGAAATGCAAGACTGAACCCTTGGTACCACTGTAGTCTCAGGAGCCTCCTGCTCCTCATTCGACTCTGAATCATAACCTGTAGGTTGTCCTCACATCATGTACAACCTTTCCATCCGATCACCAATCAGTTGTGGTTCGACCGGATCCACTCCCTCCTTGTAGATAAATACATGTCCCCTCTTGAACAATGTAGAATATCCAACATCTTCCAAGGCTGAGACTGAGAGCAGGTTAACCCTCAACCACAAAACAAACAAAAATCCATCAACCTCTAGGAGTCCTCCATACTCGAGTCATAATCTAATCCTTCCAAATCCATGTACAACTCGTGCCATACCTCCTTCACTCTTCACCAGTCAGCCAAGACTTGTCTCTGTGATACTGATGAATATATGCCATATTCCTGTCATGTGACAAGAGGCTCCACTGTCAACAATCCATCTACTGTCACGAACAAATCCAACAATACTGATACTGGATACTAGAGTGACCAATGAGAATTCCATATCATACTTGGATGAAAAGTCCTCCACAGTTGTTGTTGCTACTGTATCATGCCCCTTTTGTTCCTTCTTCTTCTTCTTCTCAGGACACTGAGAAGCAAGGTGCCCCAACTGGTTACAACAATAATATTTGACCTTACTCAAGTCCCTCCTGGAACTCCCTTTCTTCTTCCCCCTGCCCTTTGCTGCAAGAGAAACATTTTCATAAACTTTGTCTTCCTTCTTTCCACTACTTTGAGATCCCATCCATATCTCCTCCTGAGTGAAGTCGTCCCATAATCTGCTCCAATTTGGAAAATTTTCTCGACCCATTACACACTTCATGAAGACATCCCACTCCTTTGAGAATCCTTTCAAGGCTATCCTTCCCAACTCGGGTTTTGAGATGACCTCCCCTACTACAACTGACTCATCCTTAATCTGGGTTGTCTGAGTAAGATAGGATGCAACACCCTCACCCTTATCCATCTTCGTGTCATGCACTTTATCCTTCAAGGCCATCTTCTAGTTTTCATTCTTAGCCTCATATAAAATTTTCAATGTATGCCACATCTCTTTCACTGTCTTCTCCTCAGCTAAGTGTTGGATAAGTGGGTCCTTTACTCCATCCAGAATGATCCTCTGTGCTCTGGCCTCCTTAACCTCATGCAAATCCAAGGCAATATGATCTGCTGTGGGAGCTACAACAACAATGCTGACATAACTCCAAATCTTGTTCCCCTTGAGAACAAATGATATCCGGACCTTCCATTGCAACTAGTTGGAAATGCCTTCCAACCGATCCTCAAATCTGATGCATGCATCCATTTCCCTGTCAACTGTTCAAAGAAAACAACCAATAGATTTCCCCCTTCAAATCTTGCCAAAATTAACACTGCTCATTGTACCTCAGAGCCCAAGCTCTGATACCATGTAGAAATTTAATGACAACATTAGCTCATATAAATTCTGTCATACACTTAACAAACTTTGATAATTGTCTTAAATGAACTCTGATATGTATTAAACCCACATTAAAAAAACATCATAAACAAAAATACACATTGCTAAGCAACTTGCAACGGAAAAACACAATGAACAACAATCACAAACACATTTGCACACTTAGAAATTTAGGCAATCATCCAGGGAAAACTCCAGTGTGGGGAAACCCAATGAGAGAGATTTTATTCATCTTCAAAAAAGTACATATCAACAACATAAATACAATTTCCAGCAAGAGAACTCATTTACAACACCCAACAATTCCACAAAAATATGCCTTGAAATTTGTGCCATATCAGTACTGCTGTACGACCCCCTTTACT
>SNQJ01S0058831.1:29378-72285 GCA_010110895.2 Picea sitchensis | reverse complement strand
TTTGTGACCTAATCAAATATATTAGCTGCTGTTGACCCTCAAGATTTAGCGAATAACAACTGGGCACAACTGCCACTGCAAGTAAATCAATTAAAAGTAAATTGACAGATTTGATTCGCTACAGGAAAATATAGTTACGCTGCAAGGATCAAATTGTGGAAATCAAATCACTTATTCGTTGCCATAATATCACAAGGACTATTGAAATATCAATGAATTTCCAATCACCCGGGTCATCGTTGAGATTTATGGTGCAACGATCAAGCGGTAGTTGTGTTACCGTGTGAAGTAAAGTGGCCAAATAATATATTAAAAAAAAATTACCGATTTAAGGGTTTCCCTTGCTAGCAGATTGCCATTCTGGAAGGCAATTTTATATCAACCAACCAAAAATTGTGAACATAATTAGCCATAGCATTTGAATTCATTGATCATTGTGGAAGAAAACAATTGGGTACTTGTTGGACAACTGAGAGGGGGGGGGTGTGAATCAATTTTTACCATGCTTAAAGAATTATGCTTATTTTAAACTCTTACAAAGCACTCAATGACAATCACAATAATGCAGGGAGGTAAGAAATAGAGCATTCAACATTAATCACACACATGAAATATACGAAGACAGATATTTCATGAGGAAACCCATAAAGGGAAAAAACCTCTTCTTCTTGATATGATAAGTAATCTTTATTTTCTCTACATTATCATTCTTATGAGAACCAACTCATTGTGAGGCTACCACCTCTGTTCTGCAAGCTGCAACTTGCTGAGAGAACCAACTCTCTAGTTTCTCTAGCGCCTACTAGAAGGAAGCACCAACTCCCTGGTTTCTCTAGCACCCACTAGAAGGAAGCACCAACNCAACTCCCTGGTTTCTCTAGCACCCACTAGAAGGAAGCACCAACTCCCTGGTTTCTCTAGCACCCACTAGAAGGAAGCACCAACTCCCTAAGTTTTCCAGCACCAACTGGATGGAAGAACCAACTTCCAGTCACACATGCACTAACCTGTATAACAAAGAACAACAATTCTCCCTTGTACCACCCTGCCACCCCTTTTTTTTGGTTGCAACCATATGGAAGCTACAACTCCCCGTGCTTAAGCACCCACTTGAAACTCTGAGGACACCAATCCTCGCTAGCACCTCCCAACCACCCTGAAATATAAATATTTTCCTTTTACAACTTTATCATAGTGATACAACATTTATATATGGCTTACCAGTCTCATCACTGTTCTGCTACACTGCTTTGCTCTACTTGCATCAGTGTCTCTCTCCTCGTGTCTGCTGTGCTGTCTCTTCTTCTCTCAGATATGAGTTTCTGTTCCTTGATTCTTCTGCACTTCATCTCCTTCACACCGCATTATTGTACCCACATTAATCACACTCAACAACAACAACAACTCTCTTCTCTGTTCTATGTTTTTATATTCTCTGTACACCAACTACATACTTCATGTGCTATGCCACTACATGCTCTTTACAACATCACTGTTCTTCCCTACAGGTTCACTGCAGCTCTTCCTCTCTCATGCATAGCTCCACAACATAATCACTTCACTTCTCTATTCTGCATTCTTTTCTCACGTCGAGTCATCTCCCGATCATCATGTAAGCTCTTCATCTTCCTTGGCGGTTAGCTCCATGCATTCATCATCACTGAGATTTATGATGATATTCTTTGCATTCTCTGGCAGTGTGACTCTTCGTCTACTCTTTCAAAGTCGAGATTATCCTCTCTGTTTCAGTTACAGACTTCAACACATTTCCATCTGTCAATCGTGTCTATGATGAGTCTTCATTCCACTAGCAGTTACCTCAAGACTCTTCAGCTTCTCTGGCGATCACCCTCCAGCTCCTCGAGTCCTCTGGCAGATGCAATCAGTCATTTTCTGCAGTTACAATCAGTCCATCTCTTAGTAGTTACTGAGAGAACCTTTGCGCGACCACCAACGATGACCAAGCACTTATTTAAAAGGCACTTCTCGATTTCTGTCTAGTGAGTGCTGGCTCCATTTCATGATATGACTTTGGGATATGAGCTTCATGTGACCAAGCGATTGTAGGCACATCCAAGGGTGGTTTAGACCAAACTTCTTTTCACCCCACAATTCACCACAAGCCTCCATGTGTCCTTTCTCCACAAATCGTGGTTTTTATTGCAGCCCGCTTACGAAAAATTAAGGCCCAAGCATGTTCTGGCCTTCCAATGGAGGATGACCGTTGATCTCACGATATTGATGGTGCTCTTGAAAGAAAAGTTCATATTTGTCCTCTTGAGTCCACACACCAGATCTCTCCTTCCTCCATCAATGACAGAGGTTTCCTTCGTGATCCGGGCTCCAGTAGTTTCAACTCTGAAGCCCTGTTGCTGCTCACTTGATATCTTCTGGAATGGAATATTTGATGACATCTATCCTCTTCAATCGATGATTTTTCCTTCTTTCCTTTATCCACGTGTGATCCTTAGTATCAACGATCAAATGACACGTGTCCCTCCAGACCAATGGACGAGATCGATTTTGCAATCCGAGCTCTGGGAGTTTCAATTCTCAAGTTCTCGTTTTCTCTCGGAGCATTTCACCCAGAGTCCATGATCCAACGACGTGTGTCCCTCTTGGATCAACAGTCGAGATCTCCTTCGTGTTTCCAGACTTCGGAGATTTCAATTCTCAAACTCTCGTTCATCCTTCCTTTGTTTTTTCTCGGAGTTGACAATCCACTGACGCATGTCCTCTTTAATCCAATGGCTATCCTCCACTCCGGGACTTTGGCCTTCGGGACTTCGGGTCTTTGGGCGAGTACTGGTGGTAAAAATCCTGAAGAAAAACTCCTGGAATGACATAACTCTTGCGTCACTCGATGATGTGTCATGAGTCGAGTAGCTGCCACGTGTCACTCGGATTTGTGATTTCCACGTACCTGAAATTCTGAATCAACTTGACACTTGTCATTGTCTGATTGCACCACCTATCCTTGCTGATGTAGTCTGCCACCTGTCCTTTCTGACATGGTCTGCCACGATCTAACGATCATTGTTTGATCTCGATATCCGATGATTAATGGAACTTCACATTTCGGGGATTTCAAATCTCAAACTTTCCTGAGCGGAAACTCCTCGCATCTCTATATCCAAAGTGAATGCTGTTCATTTGATCAAGATGTTGGATTGATGATTCAATCTTTCTGCGATGCAACTTTGCTATCTTATCCTGTCCTTCCACTCGAAATTGATTCGACGATTGTGATAAAATTGCGACTTCACGTGTTAGGCGTTTGAACGTGAGCCAACCCTGACTCTTCCAACTCCCGATATCTGAAATACTCTAGATCAACATTCCATAACCCTCTATGATCCAACGGTCCAAATCTTATTGGGACTTCGTGTTTCGCGAAGTTGGAGGACTGCTCACCTTTGAATTTTCCAGTTCGCGAGTCAGTGAAATGTTGATCTCTCGCCATGTGTCCTCTGGATCCAACGGTTCAGATCTCATTGCGATTTCACATTTCACGTAGTTAGAGGATGGTTCTCAGCCATTATCCTCATCACAGTTATACTAGATCCGACAACTGTTGGTCCTCGATGCTTAGATCCAACGGATCAGATCTATACTTCTCCTTTGCGCTTCCTCTGGTCACTGGAATCTGATTTAACGGACATAGGGTATTCAGGATTGGTGATCCAACGACCACTGTCACTCCTCTTCATGAGCTTTGGATTTATCAAATCTCCAAGTGTCAAAGGCCATGACCTTTGATCCTTCTGCGAGCCTTGATGTATGGGATCTCGTCTGCGCATCTCAGAATGCTATCTCTCCTGAGCTTTGATATTTGTAGTTCTTGCCTGTAAACATTCCATTGTCACTATTGTTCTTTCCATGCACACTCTTCCTGTAAACCTGCCAACATCGCTGCTATTCTTGCCATCAATGACAAACACACTCTGCTTGCAAACATGCCAACAATCTTTTTTGCGGTAGCACGATTGTCGTTAGACCAAAACCCGTGGGTGATTGGTAAACTCATCACCGCTAGACTTCAAATATCCACGAGAGGTGGTTAGTCCCTTTTCACGATACACCAGGGAGCACTGTCTGCTTGCAATTTCGTGCAACAATCTCCCCCTCAGCACGAGCCGAGTGTGTATCGAACTCGTGAACTCTATCTCTAATACCATTTCTGCGGTAGTACGGTTGCTGTTAGACCAGAACATGTGGGTGATTGGTAAACTCATCACAACCAGACTTGAAGGATCTACGAGAGGCGGTTAGTCCCTTTTCACGATACATCGGGGAGCGCAGACTACTTGCAATTTCGTGCAACAATACTGTCTCAACACTGATCTTAATAGAACATCGAGTTTTGTATTAACACATTTCCAAACCGTTGTAGAGACTGCAAGTATAGACAATAGTAAGGTTTACATTAATCGTGGGATCGTAGTATTGGGTTCTGAGTATATTTGTTCATAACCGTCGTGATCGTACATAAACAAAGGTTTTTTAAGTATCATTTAAAATTATCCAATCTTTTATCAAGGAAATAGTCTTGGATCGGTCAAATGGGATTGTTAAGAGATTAAGCAATTATTAGAAAAAAAATATTAAAGTACCTTACTTATGTAAAAATATAGCAATGGAAAAAGAACACTTTGAAAACTATGAGAGTTTGATTATAATAGAGTTGTTGGCCCTTGACCGAGTTTTGAGGAAACATTGATCGTGTTTGACCACTTTTGGGACTTCGATAGGTTGGTCGAAGATGGAGTGCCCAGGTGGAGCTGAGATCGTGAGATCTCACTTGTTTTGTTGACCCAGCAAGGGGCTCATTAGGGTTTATGTAATGGGTTATGGGATGTCGGCCCATGGGTTTACCCATGATTAGGCCTTTTTGTAAAAGTATAAATAAGTAAACATTGTAAGGTAGAAGTAGCGAAGTAGGAAGTGGCTAAGTGAAAAAGTAGTAGTATGTGGATAAGTGCAAGAGGCAAGTAGTTCTAAGTTGCTTGGTGCAACAGACTGTGTATGTAAGGCTCTATGCCTTGACTTGATTTTGGGAAGGTGGATCTAGTGCACAATGTGCAAATCACCTGTCCAGTACGAAGCTTGGCTCTGTGGCTTAGTGCACAGGAGCAGGGGATGTAAGAGATTGAAGGCTAATAAAAGAAGAAGAATTCGTTGGTGGACGTAGCCCCACACTAGGGTGAACCACGTATATCATGTGTTGATGGTTTGATTTGTGCTATGCTATTTATGCTATAGATATGCTTAGTGTGTTGATTATAATGAATGATAAATAGATCTATGAATGCTTAGTGCTTTGTCTATATTGAATGTGTTAGATCTAACTTCTGATGCTAAGTGAGAAGTGTATGTTATCATTGTTACTGCTCCGATTTGTACTTAGGGTTTGATATTTGATGTGAATAAAGCTAATGAATTAATATGTGTTGTCCCTAAGTACTCTGCGAGGTGTTATAATCATAGATTTGTGTCCCAGCTTGGTTACAGACACTTGAGTCCTGTAACCCCCCCGCCTCTACCTCGGGTGAGACTTCATATTCTTCGCAGGTGTTTCCGAAAGGGACGATAGATAGGGTTTTGTTGGTGCACTATTTAAGCGTTGAACCATGGGTCTTCCCCTGTGCCAACAAATGGTTCTGTTGCCGGGACCTGAAACTATGATTGTTGGGAACTGAAGAAAAGATAAATCTCTGTGCGTAGATCTGTTGCTGTAGTGCACAATATTCTAATTGACTTGTGAATATTTGTGCTAAGAAAGAAACTTGATATGAAGAAAAGAGGTAAGATATTAAAAATTTGTGCTCTGGTAAGGGTAAGATAAGTGGAATTTTTTTCTTCGAAAGCATGAATCTTGGTATGTTTGATAGATTTTGTCCTAGTCTGAATGGTAGGGCATAGTTAGAAGAAAGAATTGATCCGAATAGAGAAAGATATGTTATTCCTATGCATATAAATAATTTTTGGACTAATAAGTGGATGTAGGAACCTAGAAATACTTTTTGCAGATTGCAGGTCCAACACTGTGATCCCAATGCATAGTACAGGAAAGGTCAGGAATCATTTAAAATAAAGAGAGTATTGACAATGTGTTATAATTGTAGAAGACCGAGACATCTTGCCAAGGAATGCCCTGGTACGGGTTCTATTTGTCTTTATTATAAAGTTATTGGCCATGAGGTTGAGGATTTTCCAAGAATGATTGCTAAAGTTGAAAATATGAACACGAGACAAGAAAAATCTAAAGAAAGTCAAGAGGCTAAGAGCATGTTGGAGAATCATAAAGAGAAAGAGTCAGAGACTATGTTAGTACAGTTAAAAGAAGTAATGGATGATCACAAAGACATCAATTTACCAGAGTACCTAAAAGAAAAACAACACATAGTTACAAGAATAGAAGACTTCGACATAGACTGTGTAATGGATGAATAAACACACATGAATATTATGCCAGAAAGCACTTGGGAAATTTTGGGAAAGCCTGCTATGGTACCTTCATTGGGAAGGATATGCTTTTTTAAAGGAAAGATGATAACCCTATGTGGAAGAGTTACTAATATACCTATGATTTCTCACGAAACATCGACTGAAGAAGAATTTGAAGTCATTAAATTTGTTGAGAAAATGCCCCTTTTCCACTTTTATTAGGAAATACTTGGATTGAGAAGGACCAGATAAGAAGGAAAGCAGAGGAGGAAGCTACAAAACAGAAAAAACAAGAACTAAGGGACTTCATAACCAGAAAAATAGAGCGACTAATAGAAGAACAAGATGATAAGTCGAAGCAATAGAGGGAAAGAGAATTAGCTATTGAAGTTGAAAGAATGCAGGAAGACTTGAAGAACCTGTCTGTGTAGGAAATAAGTATAGCCACCTTGGAAATAGTAAGAGAAGGGACATTAACCACAAAATCTGTAAGACCACATCAACAATGCGAATTCCTTTCACCATGAGAGAATAAGAATACAAATAGAAAGAGGATTCCATAAATTGTTAGAGAAGCTCAAATCACACGAAAGAAGGCCAAGAAGCTCAATAAGAAGAAAGTTAAGATAGAAAAACTACAGGAATCTACAAAGAACAGAAGGAAGGCTTCACAGGAGGCAGATCTGCATAACTTGAACCTCGTCGGAATATCAGAACCACATAGAATGGGACTTCACCATGACGAAGCTATATGACCGTTGGAGGTGCCCCGACCGTTAGAATGACGCCCCATAATGGATAGAAAATGTAGTTACAAGTGAATTCACCGTTGATACCGCGCCATAATGGAAAGATTCACATTGATGGATGCATTCCTACCTACTGGAGGAATCTGTTACGACGCTTGCTTATTTAACTCGTTGGATGCTGCGTCGGGACCAATTTTTTCCACCCGTGATTATCCAAGCTACCATAGAATCGATTGTATATCACACTGTTATTTCTGGACCTCGCCATCCATTGGATTACCTCACTTATCCGTTCGCATACCCGATCTATTTGTCTACAAGTGTGAATTTCGGGCAAACCTAGCATGTTAGAGATATATGTTCGAGATATCCTTATGAAGATAATGGCTGATAGAAAATTTTCTATAGGAATACAGGTTTCATCGACTGGGGGACTGCAAGTATCCCCTTCGACTGTACGCTATTCTAGGCGTTCTAACCCTATGGTTGAGAAGAAAAGTAAGCACTGCGATGATATGGCTAATGTGAAGAAGATCTAGTCGGTCTTGCAAGATTATATACCGCCTTTGGTTGGCAAGGTTAACTACGACAACATCCCACGTGACTTTGAGTACATGTTGATCACTACATACATCTTGAAGGGGATACACATAGTTGGAACCCAGTTGGGTCAGATACCAGCTCTGAAGAACAAGGACTTTAATCTCGGTGACATAAAGAACTACGCCATGCTTGCACCCCATCGGTATTTGATGAAGACGACTAGGAAGAAGCCATACATAGTCTCCCAACCATGGATTAAGGAGCTGGTGCAGTCCACGATACTGAATGTAATGAAGATCCCTCATTTCATCTGACATCAGGAGGTTAACGCTTGCGTTAAATTCCTCTTGTCATGCTACCATGGAGGATATCTGTGGCTTGACAAGTGAATTACCATGGATCCAACACTGATCCACTTGATTACAGGATTGAGCATGCAGGGACCAGACCCTCAATAGTTCTACCCTGGGAAGACTTCAGATTACTCCATGGCACAGTGCATAAAGGAGGATTATGGCGATGTAGAAAAGAGAAAGTGAGGCGACAAGGTAGCCTCTATCCAGGATGTCACAGTGCACCTCGCTTGCCAACTTATAGTTGGCAAGATCATTATAAAGAACCATTCAACACAGGTCACTGGGTTCGTAGTAGGCCTCGCTAGGAAGTGCGTGGAGGGGATGCAAATGAACTGGGTTAGTTACCTCGTCAACGAGCTTGAGAAAGACTACCATAAAGCATAGGATCAGGGGTATGAATTCCATTTCATCTGGTTACTTGTATTGATCACATTTTTTGCTTGGAAGATGCCAGAAGGAGCAACATTTCCAGAATTTGAGCCATCAGAGACGTTGGCCGCAAGGTTATCCACCTTGTGGTATACGAATAACATGTTGAAGCAGTGGCAGTTGAATGATGTGTTCCATGCCTACTACCAACAACTGAAGCATGCTATTGAGGCATTTCCATGCATGCCACCAAACAAATTGCACCAGTATAGACCGCTAGCGAAGTTTCACGTAGATCGACACTTTATCTATATCACTATGCACAGGGATGAGAGAAAGGAGGAGTTATAGTCCTATTATAAGATGATCGACGAAGACATGGAGGATATCACCAAAGAATGGACGACAAAGTTCCTTGTACTTGTTGAATATGTAGAGCTATCCGACACGAACATCATAAGAACCCCCTTGGTCACCCGAGTCGAGCATGTTGGGCAGAGAAGCGTGAAGAAAAAGAAGAAAAAGAAGAAAAAGGTAGAAGTCCAACATATAGAAATTGATGAGGACAATGGCTCTGTAGAAGATGGATCTAGCTCTCCAGAAGGAGGAGGAGGATACCAAGGAAATGGACAAGGAGGAGGGAATGGTGAAGAAACGCAAGAAGAAGGTGAAGCTACACCGCTTTAGGATCCCCCTGTTGGAACAAAGACTTCATAGAAAAGGAAGGCTTCTCGAGAGAAACCTTCGACAAGAAAGAAGATGTGCACCAGTAAGCCCAAGATGAAGGCCACGCTCATAGAGGATGACATTGATCTAATCATCGCAACCGTGGAGGATGCTTCAGAGGATATCTTGCAGTGATACAGAGAAAAACATGAAACACTGTATGAAAGAATTGAGAATGAGCTGAAGGAGATACAAGAAGCCATCCATTCGAGCCACGCAATACCTACTACGACTTCTTCGTCGAATATTACAGAATTGGGGGATGGGTCCACCCAATTACGAAGACTAGCAGATTCAACACAGGCTCGGCTTCAACGAGTCCAAGAAGAAAAGGAACAAGCTACAAAAGTCTTGAAACAAGAAAAGGAGGAGGTATTAAATAAACTATGAGTTGCGCAGTCTTGCGTAACCACCTACGAGAAGGAGAAAGATGAAATTCAGGCGATTTTTGAGGAGGAAAAAGCAAAGATACATAAAGAAAAAGACCATCTGCTCGTAGATTAGAATGAGGTCAAAGAAGTGGTGACTAAAGCACTTCGATTTGTGATAGGCTTGGCACAGGAGGAACAAGAGTCATCCGAGATTCAAGTGGAGAATATCGCTGAGGCCATTCAACAACTTCAAGCAAGGATAACAGAGTTAGAGATGCAAGCAGTGCCGAGCACTCCAAAAGAAGTGAGCGATCAGAGGGAGGAAGTCACCAAGAGTGCAGTTGGAAAGATCAGGACCCTTGCCTCAAAATGTAAGCAGTTGAGTGATCAAAGTGCGCGAACCTATGAATGCCTCACAGAAGACACAGAGCTGAGGAAAATGGAAGCACAACTACAAGAGGTGCAACAACATGCATCCACCATGTAGGCACAAATGAAGATACTCACTATGGTTGAGGGAATGGATAGATCACACGAGAAATGCACAGTGCAAAAACAAATTACTGCCATCTAGAGCAGAGTCATGTAAGTTACATAGAGACTACAACCGACGTAGGATGAAGCCTGCACTATTTTTGAAGAGATTGAAGGAAAAGGCTCACAACTAGACCAAGTGGTTATGATAGTGGAACAATGTTTGGAAGGGCCCGTTATAGAGAAAATGATTCAGGAGTTCACCGAGAAGGAGGCTCTGGCGAAGAAACAAGTCAAGGCAACTCGAGCTAAGATTGAGGCCTTTGAAGTAGCATTGCCCAGATATGAGTGACTCGGGATGAGTCACAGGTGAGTGTTGGGGGTGTGTTGGCCCTTAACCAAGTTTTGAGGAAACATTGGTCATGTTTGACCACTTTTGGGACTTCGACAGACTAGTCGAAGATGGAGCACCTAGGTGGAGATGAGATCGCGGGATCTCACTTGTTTTGTGGACACAACAAGGGGATCATTAGGGTTTATGTAATGGGTTATGGGATGTTGGCCCATGGGTTTACCCATGATTAGGCCATTTTGTAAAGGTATAAATAAGTAAACATTGTAAGGTAGAAGTAGCGAAGTAGGAAGTGTAAGTGCAAAAGTAGTAGTATGTGGCTAAGTGCAAGAGGAAAGTAGTTCTAAGTTGCTTGGTGCAACGGACTATGTATGTAAGGCTCTGTTCTTAGTAGAGGAGTTGGCTCTATCCCTTGACTTAATTTTGGGAAGATGGATCTAATGCATAGTGCGCAGATCACCTGTCTTGTACAAAGCTTGGCTTTGTGGCTTAGTGAACAGGAGCAGGGGATGTAAGAGATTGAAGACTAATAAAAGAAGAAGAATCCATTGGTGGATGTAGCCCCACACTGGGGTGAACCACATATATCATGTGTTAATGGTTTTCTTTGTGCTATGATATTTATGCTGTAGATTTGCTTAGTGCATTGATTATAATGAATGATAAATAGATCTATGAATGCTTAGTGCTTTGTCTATATTGAATGTGTTAGATCTAACTTCTGATGCTAAGTGCGAAGTGTATGTTATCATTGTTACTGCACTGATTTGTACTTAGGGTTTGATCTTCGATGTGAATAAAGCTAATGAATTAATATGTGTTGTCCCTAAGTACTCTGTGAGGTGTTATAATCAGAGATATGTGTCCCAGCTTCGTTACAGAAACTTGAGTCCTATAACCCCCCCTTCCTCTACCTCGGGTGAGACTGCATCTGCTTCGTAGGTGTTTCCGAAAGGGCCGATAGTTAGGTTTTTGTTGGTGCGTTGAACCCTGGGTATGCCCCTGTGCCAACAAGAGTCATAAATCGATTATAAAGAAGACTCATAAAGTCTAAAGGATATTTAGAGTTATAAAACATAAAAAATATAATCACAAAAGATTAAAAACTTCAAGCTTGAATATATATTAAAAGAGATACATCTGTCCCCAAGGTGTAGGATAGTCGGTGACATAGTGTGATGTTAAGGCACTCCGTGATGTTAAAGTCACTGGCTCTAAATCTGCGGGGAAAAAAATTCCAACCATGTTAAGAGTTGGTGTGGCTCAAGCCAGGTGCGATCCCCGGGTGATTTTGACGCCTTAGATGCCCCTGAGTCGTGGTTTCTAAGCCACAGGCTAGTCCCACAGGTGACGGATAAACTAGCAAAAAAAAAAAAAAAGATACATCCACCTAGTGCTATATTAATTGGGAAGAAATTGAACGTTAGGTGAAGTTGTGGTCAACCCATAGTTGGACCCTCCAAATTAATCAACCGAATATAAATCAGTTAAAAATAAGTAATTGGTTTTTCATTAAGTCCAATCTAACAAAAGGTACCCAAAACGAGGAGGAAAAGCTATAAATTCTATTTTATAGTTGGAAAGGGAAGTAAGTATAAAACACATTATACTTTTGGAAGCATCTAATAAAGGTTAAATCAAAGTAAAAGAATTAAAATTTTAATATACTATATATAAAAAATGAGGTAGGCTTATATCGCGAGTACACCAAGGAGTAATTGAAGTTTTAATATATATATATATATATATATATATATATATATATATATATCGGCTGCGAGTCTTTGTTCAAAAGGAATAACCATTTGCTTAAATGACACACTCCCTCCCTAGACCTTTTAACGAAAGGGTACAACCTTAAAGGAATAGTGACCAAAAGGGTAAACCCTCTTAGCCGAAAGGATACAATTACCAAAAGTGACCAAAAAGGGTTTAAACACACCCTTACCCATATGCAGGAGTAGGCACAACACAATTAGGCTATTTACTTACAACTACTAATCAAAAGAATCAAACACTACTAAACCTTACACACATTATTATGTTCATTATTTTTGAACTACAAGTGCATCATTTATAAAAATAAAAAGGGGATTATTGAAGAAATTTTATATTTCCAAAGAAGCCACTGAATACCTTAATATAAAGGTGATTCCCCTAAAAGTTAAGTGAAGTGAAGATTTAAAAAGGATTTTTCCTAAAAAGGATTGAAGAAACATTTAAAATTTATTTATATATAGATATATTATTAAGGAAAAGTAAGGTTTTAAGAAGAGATATAAAGTAGAAGGATAATCAAGGTTCAACCTATAATTATATAAATGGAGTTTCGTGGTGAAAAACAAGGAAGATTCCCTCATAATTATAAAAAATATGTGGATTCTTTAATAAAATTTAATGGAATTATTCAAGGAAAGAATATCAACATCGTTATTTTCCTGACCGCTAGGAAAAATCACATTAATGTTGACCTAGAAAACCAATTAATGGTTTTAGAACCAAATACAATTGAAAATGACACGTGTCTTTCCGATGAGAAACATGACATTAAAAACCTACAACTATCTATTGGTGATTAGAAATTCATAGCTGAATTCAAGTCGTATCAATATATCAAGACAATGTTGATACAATTATAGGGTCAACTTGGGTGGATACATTGGGTACTTTTATATTCAACACAAGGATAAATTTTTTGACATTTTCTTATAAGAAGACGAAAATCACATTGCATGACATTACAATGAATTCAGTTTCAGAAGCTCCATCATCAGAAGACCTAAAGGACATATCATAAGTGATCCTTCAAGATAACCATAAATCAATACAAAAGTTGCAGGATCAATAGAAAGAAAGTGACAAGATCATCATTGAAAAATACGAAGAGATTTCTCTCCTAAGAAATCATAAGCAAAAAATACTTACAAAAATCATGAACTGAAAGGATAAAAAACAATGTGTTTCAAAGTTGGAACAAGAAAATCAGGGCCTCAAAAATAAATTATTGGAAAAAGTCTCAAATTTCCAAGCCAGAACCCAAAGGTGTAATTCAAATCCACCTTTGTAATTTTCATCTCAATAATTTCCAAGCCAGGACCCAAAGGTGTAATTCAAATCCACCTTTTTAATTTTCGAGTCCACCGTCGATTGGATCGAACGGTCCACAATCATTTAGGGTTTGATTGGCAGTTGACCAAAGCCAACACAAACTTAGACCTGGATCTTTTATCAAAACCATTTTATAGTATTTTGAGTCCACCATTGATCAAGATCGAACGACCCTCATTATTTCATGTTATGATGAGTATTGACCAGAGTCAAAATAGACTTGGATGCATAAATATAATTCATATAAACTTGTATATTATTCATCCACCTTAAACTAAAGAGACTATAAAAAACAATGATATTGGCATGACCAAGTTTGAACTCGTGAAAAATAGGGAACGATTGCCAGATCTAGCACCAAAATAATGTTTGATGTTCCTGCAACTGGTGTAATTGTTAGCATGATAGAACAATTTGTGATGGGTACTACTTTGCATATTTGATTAAACAAATTGTGACGAATGAACATAATGATGATGAACAACATATATGAGAAAGCAAAAGCTAATGGAAGATATAGAAGTTTTAGATGATAACATAGGAGCTTAGATCAGTTATAAGTTCTATCCAAAAGGTTGAAAGATATAACCTCTCCGATCGAAGCACCCATGTGTTCCATTACAACTATAAGGTTTTGGAAAGTGAAGGGATAAATGCTGAACAACTTACAAAGGATTTGAAGATTTTTAAATGAAAAATCATCTATTAATGAGATCATTATTGATATAATTAAATGAAGAGGTGCAATGGTTCTGGTAAAAAGACACAATGGTACAATGACATACCTATTGAAAAGTTATATATAAAAAAATCATAGTTAAAATAAACTGTCTCTGTGGTCTAATTAACAAGATCTAAAACATAGACATAGTCCAAGGAAGAACCTGAAAGATTCACATGAAGTGAGGGTGGAAGGGAGGAGCTAGGGAGGATTGCATTCCTCTACAGGTTGAAGCCCGAAAAAAAGGAAGTTGTAGCTTCCTTTCAAGTTGGTGCTTGGAGAAACAAGGAGTTGTAGCTTTCTTTCAAGTTGGTGCTTGGATAAAAAGGGAGTTGTAGATTCCTTCTAAATGGGTGCTTGAAAAAACAAGGATTTGTAGCTTCCATAGGTTGGTACTTGAAAACAGGGGATTGATGCCTCCTTGAGTTGGTGCTCAAAAGGGATTGGTGTCCTTCACAAGTTGCACCTTATAATTAATATATAAACATTGTATTTTCAGTTAAAAGAATATTTGTTTTTAAGATAAAACTCCATGTCATGTACTTCATAGTTGATCAATTGCTGTGTATTGATGAAATTAATGTTTTAAAGTGATGGAAAAAAAAACCCGATACTAATTCACCCCCCCCTCTCTGTATTGAACATTATTCCAACACAATGTTTTCTTCCTTTTTCATCTTCAAACTCTCAAACCTCCCTCCGTATGTTTGAAGTTTTTTTTTCTTAACTTTTCCATCTCCTTCATAAATGATTTTAAGTTTGTCCCAAATTTCTTTTGCTGATTTACAATGCATCACTTTTACAAATATGGGGTTTTTTAATCCACCCAGAATTGCATTAACAACCCTTGAATTATCATTGTAGAGTTTCTTTGCAACAACATCTGAAGGTGCAATAGTTGGTGTAGTGTAACCATTTACCACAATTAGCCAAAGATCACATCCAAGAGACATCATATAACTTTTCATCCTTATACTCCAAAATGCATAATCGTTTACTTTGAACAATGGTGCTATGTTGGAGGACATTCCTTCTTGTTGATCCATTGGATTTCTCAGAATCTGCCTTCAAGTGGTTAGGTTGTTGTGAGGGAACCCGCTCTGATACCAATTTTTGGAATGTTGTTCAATACTGAGAGGGGGGGGTGAATTGGTATTGTTTTTTTTTTTTTTTTTTTTTTCTCAAATTAAATTAATTCTTTATTAATTTACAACAATTTATCAACAAGAATGTACATAAATCTGATTTTTAAATGTAATAATCATAAAAAATTATATTTCGTTTACAAGTTATAGTTTGTAAGAGACACCAATATCTCTTCTATTGAGCACCAACTCAAGGAGACACCAATCCCTTGTTTCCAAGCACCAACTTGAGGAAGCCCCAAATCCTTGTATATCAGGCTCCAACCTGTAGAGGAATTCAATCCTCTTATTTTCAAGCACCAACTTGAGAAATCCGAAACTCCTTGTTTCAAGCTTCAACTTGTAGAGGACTCCAATCCTCTTTTTATCCTCCCTTCCACCTTCACTTCAAGTGTATGTTTCAGGTTTCATATACTTTCTTGCACTCTTCTTCTGTTTTTGATCTTCTAAATTAGCACACATAGACATCTTCTTTTCACAAAGCCCTTTTGTTTTATATAGTCTTCCAACAAGTATGATATTGAACCATTGTGTCTTTTTAAAAATGAAACATTGCACCTCATTTATTTAACACTAATGTTGAATTTTCTGTTGTTATTATTAGTTGATTTTAATTTTAAAAGACTTCAAATCCCTTATAAGTTGTTTAACATTTATCCCTTTAAATGCAAACAGTCTTGTAGCTGCAATGGACTGGATGGGTGTTCGATTTGATTTTCTATTGCTGTAAAAGTTCTTTGAAAACAAACCTGACCTTGAGGGTTTATTTAGATTCGAACTCTGAAATTTTATTTAACAAGGTTCCTTTTTTCATTTAATTTATAAGGTCTTCATAAAGGATTTTCAATGCATCCTTAGTATTTCAAAGGATCAAATTTGATCTTTTAATCCCTCCATGGTGCATTTCCTGTATCGAAAGTGGTGGATGGGTGTTAATTTCATGGCCTCTTTTTCCATAGGACCAAAGGTTGTGATCAACGACCTAAATGATGAGGTACAAGCCCCCTTCTATACCTTATCCCAAAATAACTGTTTCTATTAACCAGGTGACCTTACCCTATAAACATGTGCTATCATCATTTTAACCTTTCGTTTCCTCATGTTTTCCATATAACCTTGGCAGGTGACCAACAAAGAACTTTCATGATGCTTATTTTGGTGTTTAAAATAGATCAACGGTTCAGACTTAATATTCTGTTGAGTGGATGATCCGTGTGAATTTCACGATTTCATTCGTGTTGACTTTGGTCACTCATCGCAAAACGCGAAGAGAACTTGGATCATCCAATCCAATCGATGATGGACATGAAACAATACAAAGTGATTTTGATTTGAGGGTTCACATCCGAGCTGGGTAATTAACGATCATGCTAGTTCGATATGCGAAATGTATTCGAGCCATAAGATCGTGCTCTCATTCTGATCCAAATATCAATGTTGAATTCTAATCTTGATGATTCTTGTAGCTTGGTCCATGAACTTATGATGGTCAAATGGAAATTTATTCACTACTTTTAAATAATTTTCATTTGATTCGAGAGAGAAATCATATATTATTTATCTCGATACTAATGGACGTAGATGAATTATATTTGGTCAATTAAGTTGATCCACTTAATGGAGTAGACATAAACACAGTTTGAGATATAGCCTGGAGGGAAATTGTTAATCCTTGTCACAAATCAAAGTATTAAACCCTGTGAATGTTGTTATAATAATACTAATACAATGATATGAGGAATAAATTTGTGCCAAAGTTGTATTCACTATTTCAGTAGATGGTAAAGACATATGCATAACACTAGACAAAGTTTAATTGTAAAATTCTTCCATGATATCTTCAAGGATGAACACTATACTTTTTGCTGGAACATTGATGTGAATACATGGACATTAATCAAGCTCTCAACATGGACATAGTTGTATACCATGTTAATGAACCCCTTTTGACATCAAATATCGTTCATATCCAAAATTTCGTCTCAATACCATATTATCCCTCTTTTGACATTCATGTCAACTTCAAAACATTATGTCCAACATTGAGCATGTTGACCCTCTTTGACATCAAATGCCAACACCATGTCCAACATGGAAGGCTATGTAGTTGAGGTGAGAAAGTATTCGTTGCCATAGCTCACTAGAGATAATATTTTTGTGTACAAGGGCTTGTGCTCGGTGTCCCTTTAATTATAAAATCCTCCCTCTCAGACACCAATCATAGTCTTTGAATCTATACTTGAACCCTTAGTCCATAAAAGTACTTGTCCATCAACAAAAGCTACTTTGAAGCCTCGATATTCTAAAGCATAGATAGAGAGAATATTATTATTTAAACCTTGTACAAGCAATAAATCCTTTATTGAAATAGAGTTACCTGAATCAAGTTGGTAGGAGGCTTCTCCTACTCCTTTTACTGCATAATTGGAATCATCTCCAAGTTCCAACTGAAGGGATTAACTCTTTTCTATCAAATTTGTAAGATAATTTCAGAACCCGGTCATGTGCTTGGAAGCACCATTGTCCACTAGACAAATATCACTTCCTTGAGTGATGGTACATGTGAGAGATGAGATAAAGACACACTCTTCATATTTTGTTTTCCTTGTCTTCTTCTGAGATGTAGACTCCTCCATATCTATTGTATATGCATGGTGTTTTCTCTTTCCTTTCCCTTGAGAACACTTGTAAGCAAAGTGTCCCAACTTCTTACATTTGAAACATCTAATCTTAGATACATCCTTCTTGTGATATGGAACTGATCTTCTATTTTTCTTCGGACTGTTGTTTCTTATTTCTTTACTTTTCTTTACATGAGAAACAAGATCTTGGTTTTCTTCATCATTGGTATTCTTCATCTTGGATGCCAATCTTGATTCTTCTTGGACACAATCAGTCCATAACTTGTCAAATTTAGGAAATTTCCTTCTCACAAAAATTCCCTGAACAAATGCATCCCAAGAAGAAGGAAATTCATTTAGAGTTGTAGTCACAAGCTCTGCATCATCCATTGAATCTACAATAACTTATATCTTATCCTTGATTTGAGAAATCCTCATGAAGTAAGTAGAAATTGAACTTGACTTGTTCATTATCACATTTTTGAGTTGATGTCTTAGGGTTATATTCTTGCTTTCATGTAGTCTTGATAAGGAATCAAACATCTCCTTTGGTGTCTTCAATTATTATTCATGAGGAATCAAGTGGTTTTTGATTGAATCTGTCAAGATCCTATTGGCCTTGATCTCATTCTTATTATGCCTTACCATGGCCTCTTCCTCTTATGGTTTTGGGAGAACTTGCTTGACATGATCCAATAGCTCATTCTCTTATATAATGAGAAATATTCTATGCTTCCATGAAATATTCTATCTCATTCTCCATCCATCCTATCTTCAACTCTCAGAATGGTAATCATTTTCGATTGTAGAAACCCTAGGCCTGAAAAATCCCAAAATTTCAACCTTCTTAAAAAGTCAATGCTAGGGTTCTAGGACATGCAATAGGGTTAGGTGAATTTCCTAGTACAATTTCCTCCTCAATGCTGGCACTAGAAAACCCCAATGACTGGAAATATTTTTTCTTGCTGGTGTTTTGCACTAGGTTAATCTGGTTTCAACCCTCATGCTCTGATTCCATGTTATATTTTCTTAAATTTTCAGTAGTAATAGATTTACTCGAGTACTTTGATCTTATTTTAACATTCAACAATCATATACTGAAAATATAAGCAAGATCTAGAAGCAGATAGAAAAGCACAAGAAGACACACATATTTGTCCTGGGAAAACCCCAAACTTAGGGAAAAACCCAACCAACGTTTCTTAGAGAGAATATTTCTAGTAACCCAATACAACCATGAACAAACTCTATTCACGAGAGAAAAACTAGCAATGAAGAAACTATAATAACAAACACTTATCTCTTCATCTTGTCAAAACCTAGGGAGGTTAGAAAACTAAGAAAAACCTTTAAATATGATGTGTAGCAACCCTAGCGAGAGTTCTAGAGTACTCAACCTCTTCCAATGAACTTCCCAATATAGAAAGCCTCGAAACTGCAGTAATTGCGTCTTCTTCCTTACCTCATATTTGTGCCTTCTTTTCTTGAGTGAGAGAGTTGTGTGAGTGTGTCAAATGACAAGGTGTCTCCCTTTATTTATAGTCTTCAAGTCACTTTACTGGGGCCGACTTCTCTTCCTGGAAATTCTATTTTCACTTTATTATTTTCTTGTGGGGCCGACTTCTCTTCTAGGTTATTATTCAACTGTTCAATGATATTCCTTTGAATTCTTGGAATATTCCTCTTTAAGAAAATTTTTCCAGGAGGGAATACCTCCTGCCGCTTCAAAACATCAACACTATCATCATGTGATAATGTTTCCTCACTGTTGTAGATAAACTAGTGACAGAATCCATCGTAACTACTTACCATTTCCATTCTTGAAGTTTCAAAGGTTGTAGCAATATGCTAGATGATGATGCATTGTTTTAATATTCTAGAATTCTATACATATGGAAATATACATTGCCATGTCTTACTTCATCCCATGCTAGAAACAATGGTTTCTCATAGTTATAATTGTTTTATGATACCTTGGGATTATCTAAGGTGCACCATGCATTTCTTAATGATAAGCTTCCTTGATTCCATAGAGTTGGGCACATATATCCAACCTCTTTGTCATTTGCAAGTTGAAATTCTTAATTTATTTTTCCTCTTCTACAATTTCTTCCTTACACATAGGTAATTCTTATCAATCTCAAGAGATTTTCAGGTTCCGTTTTCTTTAAATCAAACACATGCACCAATCGATTTAAACATATTAATCTAATGAGTGCATCTACAACTTTGTTTTCTTTAACCTATTTATATGCTTGACCTCAAGTCATATTTTCTAAGGGATTCTGGCCACCTTCTTTTCTTGGGATTCAAGTGTGTTTCGAGTAAATAGGTACTTCAGGGTATCATGTTTGGTTATTAGCACATAGTCTATGAAATGAGGTAGTTTCTCCATTTTTTTTGAATTAAAGTTTCTATTCACTATTAATATAAATAGTTTGTACATCACATCGATTTAATACAAAACGATAAGCTGCAAATACAACCTCTACAAGCATAAACAAGAGTTATCTACAACTAAAAAACACATGCTATCTTAAGCCAAAACACTTACAACTGCACACATACTAACTAAGAGTCCAATGTTCAAAGAGACATAGAAACAATAAACATATTGTTGCATCTTGAACATAAACAATCTAAGAAGTAATCATGCAAACATTCGTATTTGTTGATTGCATTGAATCCCAACCATCAATGGGAGGTTCAAGAGGTCTATAGTATACTTGAGGTATATCATTTTTATTATCACAATATAATAAATAAATATCAGTCATAATAGTCATAAGTAAAATCTCATGTAATAATAATTATAGGACAATTATTATGTAATAATGATAAGTCATGACCTTTGCCAAGGACACGAATTATCAACTCTACATGTATTTATATGCATGCTTATTGTATCTCAAGAAAATTTCAATTAATAATGAGTAATAATTATTTAACCCTTGAGGATTCTGTGGATTCATCCTTGTTATAATGGATGTTCAGGTGAAGTGACCAAGAGGTTTGCTTCAAGTGGTATTAGAGCGGATTTTTCTATTGGCCCATGGTCAAGTGTCTTTCTTTTTGGTTTTTCCATTGATCTGTGTGTTGGAAAATTGATTGTCATTGATATCAACCCTAGAGGAAGGCCCCAGAGGTTGGTCAAGAATTCCCACAGTTGATTGAATAAAAAGAGTATGAAGGGAATTGAAAATGCATGGAAAACCTCCATGTATTGATAGTCCTCGTCAATTCGTTTCCAACGGTAGGTGGCATGCCACATGGTTCCTCATGGTTTAGGAGATACACCCTCTTAAATACGATCATGTGAACTTATCCCATCACACGAGTCGACCATATCTGAAATAAATATCAAAATAAGTTGACTTTTATTTTTTGAACAAGTCGACCCCAATGGATTAAGTAGAAAATATTATATTAAAGTTATTGGTCAAGTGGACCCTATTGAAAATTAATTTTAAAAGATTAAAAATAGGTTTGTCAGTTAATGTCGACCCTATTTTAAGGAGATTAATTAGTATAAATATGATGTAGATTCACCTCATTTTTAAACTAAAAAAAATGTAACTTCTATATGAGGCAAAGGTGAGTTTTTTGAGGCAGTCAGGCAAATTTTTAGAGGCATATCTCATCTTTTCACCGAGTTTTTGAGCCAGATTTAGGGTGATTTTGGAGTTTGTAATATAGAGCGAATATGAGGTTGTCTAAGGCAGATCTGAGGTGGATCCGAGGTTGTCCGAGATAGATCCAAGAGAAAAATACAACAAAATTAGGCAACGATATGAGGCAGTGAATAGGGAGATCCGAGGCAACAATCTCAAGAAAGTTTTCTAAGATATATTAAGACTAATTTCTGAGGTATATCCAAGCGAGTTAGGGGAAGTTCTAAGACAAAATTCAGACCATATATGAGGCAATTTTAGCGGCAAGTCAGGTATTTCCTGAGACTGATTTCAGAGGGAAGTCAAATCTATCCTGAGGCTAGTTTTGAACTCGATCTAGTGTAAATTTCAAACATGTTATGAGGCCAATATCTGAGGTAAACACAAAGATCTGAGGCTTAGACCTGTTCTAAAGGATAATTGAAGGGCATATATGAGGTGAGTTTTTAAGGTTTTTCTAAGGTAATTTTGAAGGATAGATAGGCTGGGCTTCAAGAGAATTTTAGACTAGATTTGGAGGGATGTTCAAGTCACAATTTTATAGTATCTCAAGTGAATAACTTGTTCCAGCCATGGTTCAGTTTTGGAAATAGGAGGATGCCTCGGGAAAGATGCTAAGAAGGTGATAAAGTGAAGGTAAGAAGGAAACATATGAAGGTTACAAATCAAGGGTGATACAATTTATCTTTTGCAGTTGACAATGAAAGGGTGTCACCTTGCTAAGTGTGATTGGTTCAAGGGTGTATCTTTTGTATTATGTAACAACTCTCTTATGAATACTTGAAACAAGGGTGAAATGGTGGTGCAAGGCAGGAGATCGAGGTCTCCTTCAAGTTGGTGCCTAAGAAACAAGGGTGGTTGGGTGGTGCACGTTAATATTGGTGTCTTTAGTTTGCAGGTTGGTGCCTGAGAAACATAAGTTGGTGCTGGAGAATCTTGAAAGTTGGTTCTTTTGGTGAATGTAATCTTCTGATATATTAAGAAATCATTCCATGGTTTTCTCCTGATTGGGTTTCCATGTAAAATCTTTTTTTATTGTGCATGTGATGTGATATGTTGTGATTTAGCAGTTGAATAGTGTTTCATAATGATTCTATAACTTTAAAGTGTTAAAGATTACTAAAAATAGCTAAATAATGATTCACCCCCCCTCTTAGTATTTCCAACAATTGATATTAGAGCAGGTCCTTCAGGAATAGTCTAACCACTGGAAGGTAGATCATGGATTGAACTAAGAATGGAACGCTGATGTTTGATGGTTAGAACTATGATTTATGGAGCAGACGGATGATAACATTTTTTCAAGCACATGTATTTGATGTCTGGAAAACAATAGTAAGCAGATATAAGGCACCTTCCTTTCCCCCAACAAAAATATATGAAAATAAACCTTTTGAAAACAATTTGAACGCCATGAATTCTATTCTAAGTGTCATGTTTGATTCAATATATGTCAAGTTTATGCAATGCGACTCTGCAAAGGAAATCTGGGACAAAATTCAAAATGTTTATGAAGGAGATGCCAAAGTCAAGGAGGCCAAGCTTCAAACTTATAGAGTTCAATTTGAACATCCAAAAATGAAGGAAGATGAAGATATTGCAACTTATTTTCTGCGAGTTGATGAAATAGTGAACGCTATTAAAGGATTGGGAGATTAAATTAAAGGTTCAATGATTTTTCAAAAGGTACCAAGGTATCTTCCAATGATATTTGATCCTAAGATTTCAGCCCTAGAAGAAAGAGCATATATTGCTATGTTGAGCATGGATGAGCTACATGGAATAGTTACAACTTATGAAATGAGAATAAAACATGATAGTCCATCCAGTAAGGAAGTATCTTTCAAAGAATCCAAGAAGACAAGAAAGAATAAGAAAAATTCAAAGTAAATCTTCAGTTGCAACGATGATTCAGGCAAAGATGAATAAATATCCAACTTCGTGAGGAGGTTGAAGAAAGGAATAGTACAAAGGTAAGAAGAAATAGTGCAAAGGTAAGATTCCCTTAAAGTGTTTTAATTGTGGTAAAATTGGTTATTTTTCTTCCAAATTTCCTTATGCTAGGAGTTTATATAATGTTGAAGAAGAAGTTCCCAAGAAAGAAAGAAAATACTAGAAAGGAGAAAAGGTTTTTTTTTTCTTCAAGAGAAGTCTCTACTCAAGAGAAGATAGTTCCTCATCTAATGAGGATAATGATATTGATAATGACTCAGAAAGAGTGCTCTTTATGGAATTTTAAACTCAAGAAGAAACCCTTGAAAATGAAGAAGAAAATTATGAAGAAGAAGGCGAAGTGGATCTTGAGGAAGAACTAATCAGTGCCTTAAGTGATATAAGAAGAGAAAGGAAGAAAAAAAAGTCGCTCAAGGAGGAATTGATAAAAAAAAGGAGTGTTCTCAAAACCCCAATAAAAACTATGAAGAAGTCCAATAGACTATCCTAAATCTAAAGGTCCAGTTGGAAGAAGCCAAAATGATTGAAGAAACATTAAAAAACAAGTTGGAAGAAAAGGATAAAATGAAGGAGAGCCTGGAAGCATAAATAGTCTCACTAAGGAAGGAACTTAAAAAAAAGGACATCCAATGGAAATTTGGAAATAACACCAAAATATTGGATGAAATCATTAGCAGTCAAAGGCCATGCTATGAAAACTTTGGACTAGGATACAAGCAAACTCATACTTAGAAGGGTTCAAGCTCCATGATAACATAAAAAGAAGCAAGACAAAAGAGTTATGCATAAGTCATCAGAGGTCCCATCAATAAAGAAAAATGCAAGCATTCAAAGGAGAACATTCATGCAATGGATATCATCCAAGAAGAATACATCCAATTAGAGGAACACATAATCATCAACCAACAATGGAGAGGACTCAAGAAGAAGAATACAAAAGAGATGCACCACCTAGAAGATCTCCCACACTCATGTACCAAACTATCTTTCTTGGATTATGTTATTCCTGCAACAAATTTGGGCACAAGGCTATAAATTGTAGAGCTTATGCCAAGAAAAAAAGTAACTATGGAGGCTACTCTAGATAGCCTCATGAAGCTTATAACAAAAACTATAACAGTTTTGCCTCATTAAATAATGAAGTAGAATGCTACAAATGCAACAATTTTGGACATATAGCCAAATACTATAGGTTGTTTGTTCCTCCAAGGAAACCGAAGTAGGATTTCTATAGTCATGTAAAAGAACCGTCAAGGATATGGAAAAGGAAGTAGGATAAACTAAACATTGAAGAATGTGTGATTTCTCAACAAGACCAAAGAAAAAAAAGTGAATGATACGTTTACAATGGATGTTCAAAGAACATGACAAGGGACAAGGACAATTTTGTAACACTAAATCAAGAAAAAGAAGGATCATTTTCATTTGGCAATGATAACTTAGCCAAAATTATAGGAAAAGGAACAATCAAGCTTGGAAGCAAAGACGCCATGGAAACAAATGTCTTACTTGTTGAAAATATGAAGCATAATATGCTAAGTGTGAGTCAAATTTGTGTCACTAGAGACACACACTTCTATTCAAATCAAAGAAATGTGAAATAAAGAAAGAAGGATAAGGCATATTGGTGGCGACAACAATAAGGACTCCAAACAACATATACATATTGAATGAGATCGGAAAGAAAATGTGTTTCTTGCGAAAGGAAGGTGAAAGTTGGCTTTGGCACAAAAGAATGGGCCATATGAACTTTAAAAATCTTGTCAAAATCAACAAAAAGGAAGCAGTAAGAGAAATGACTGAAATTTCAAAACCAACAAACACTATGTGCAGACACTACCAGCATGGAAAACAAACAAGAGCTGAGTTCAGGACAAAGGAATACTCCATAAAAAAACCATTGGAGATTGTACACACTGATCTATGTAGTCCGATGAAAAACAAAGGGTTGAATGGTGAAGAATACTTCATGCTACTTATTGATGATTGCACAAGAATGACCGGGGTTTGTTTCCTAAAGAAAAAGTTAAAGTGTTCGAATGTTTTAGGATATTCAAAGAGATGGTTGAAAATGAGATTGATTTTAAAATGATCAAGTGCTTGAGGTCAGATAATGGAGGTGATTTCATGTCAAAAGAATTTAGGGATTTCTGTGAAGAAAATGGAATAAAAATACAATTCTCAGCAGCCAAGACACCTTAGCAAAATGGAGTTGCTGAAAGGAAGAACAAAATTGTACTGGAAATGGCTAGAACCATGTTGAAATATTTCAAGTTGGGTGATATTTTTTGGGTACAAGTAGTACATACATATGTTCATATATTGAACAAAGGAACGCTCATAAGTAACAATGATAAGACTCCATATTAACTATGGAAGGGAAGACCGACAAACATCAAGCACTTTAGAGTTTTTGAAAGAAAATGTTACATAAAATGAGAAGATAATAAGTTTGGAAAACTTGACTCTAGGATTTATGAAGGCATACTCCTTGGATACTAAAGAAAAATCAAGGCATACAAACTCTATAACCTAAGACTCAACAAAATAGTGGAAAACATCAATATAAAAGTCGATGAAACAAATGTACTGAAGACTAGTAAAGACAACATGAATTCAAAAGAGTAGGAAGCAGAAGAAGAACTAAGGCAAAAGAAGAAGTAGAAGAAGAAGTAGAAGAAGAAGAAGAAGAAGAACCAGAAGAGAAGAACCCATAAGCAAAGTAAGAAGAAACAAAAGAGAATCAACAAGATATCCAAACATATTCTAAGACACCTAAATGATGGTATTAGAAGAATCATCCACCAGAACAAATTATTGGGGATAAAAATGAAGGAATAGAAACCATAAGAAGAAAAAAACCACCATAACAAAGACATCTATCATTATTATCCACAATTGAATGAATAAACTTTGAGGAAGCCAATAATGATGAGAATTGGATCAAGGCCATGGAAGAAGAACTAAATATAATAGAGAAAAATGAAACATGAAAACTTGTTCCAAGATCAAAGGAAAAAAAACATGAATTGTACAAAATGGGTGTTTAGAAACAAACAAAACAAAGATGGACAGGTAACCAGAAACAAAGCAATATTAGTATGCAATTTCTCAATTTGAAGGAATATATTTTGAAGAAACTTTTGCCCATTTTTCTAGAATGGAAGCAATCATAATGATCTTGGCCTATGCATGTTTCAAAAGGATCAAAGTGTATCAGATGGACATAAAATCAACATTTCTAAATGGAGAATTAGAAGAACAAGTCTACATAGAACAAGCATAAGGGTTCCTACTATAAAAAAATGAATATTGTGTTTGTAGATTGAAGAAATATTTGTATGGACTCAAGCAAGCCCCTAGAGATTGGTATTCAATATTGGAAAAATATTTACAACAACAAGGATTTAGAAAGTGTAGTGCAAATATTAATCTCTACATAAAAGTGGATCCAGACAATATACTTATCAATGAATTATACATGGATGGCATCATCTTTGGAAGTGATGATGACAGGTTGAGTAAATTTTTTTCCAAGGACATGCATAGTGAGTTTGAAATGTCCCTACTTGGTGAGTTGACTTTCTTCTTGGGACTTCAGATATCTTAGCTAGATGAAGGCATTCTCATTTCCCAAATCAAGTACATCAATAAAATGCTGAAGAAGTTTGGAATGGAAGATTGCAAACTTGTAAGTACTCCTATGGTGATTGGTTTCAAGTTGAGAAAATATGATGAATCTAAAGAAGTAGATTAGAGAATCTACATATCGATGATTGACAATTTACTCTACGTGATGGATTCAAGACTAGATGTGATGCAATCAGTTGGATAGGTCACAATATTTCAAACAACACCAAAGGAATCTCATGTCCTAGCAGTAAAGAGGATTTTCAGATATCTCAAAGGAACAACAAATTTCGAGATATGGCATCTTAAAGGTAATGAGTTGAATATGTTCACCTACACAGATGAAGATTGGGCATGAATTATTGAAGACAAAATAATTACAAGTGGAACAACTTTATACTTAGGTGATTGATTAGTATCCTAGTTGAGAAAGAATAAATATTTAATATCCTTATCCACAACAGAAGTAGAATATATTACAACAACAACATGTTATACTCAGGTTCTTTGGATGAAGTAAACTCTGCATGACATACAAGTGAAATATGATGAGCCCATTCCAATATTCTGTGACAATACCAGTGCTATAAGCATCTCCAAGAATCTAGTGATGCATTACAAGACCAAACATATTCCTATTAAGATCCACTTTCTACGAGAACAAGTTACAAAAATAATATCAAGTTAGAGTACATTGGGACAAAAGAATAGATTGCAGACATCTTCACAAATCCTCTTACTAGGGAGACCTTTGAGTATCTCCACTAGAAACTAAGAGTATTTTTTTCTTCATAGTGATTTGCATGCCATCTACCAAAGTAGTCAAGGGGAGACACAGTGTTAGGGGGAGTTACCCTTTTCCATTGATGTCAAAGGGGGAGAGAAATATCAAAAGCATGAATATAGGGGGGAAAATGGTCACAAGGGGGTGTATGAGTGTTGCCATCAATGAAAAAGGGGGAGATTGTTCGAAAATTGATTGTTATTGATTTCAACCCTAGAAGAAATCCCCAAAGGTTGGTCATGAAGCCTCATAGCTGATTGAAGAAAAATATTATGAAGGGAATTTAAAATTCATGCAAAACCTCCATGGATTGATAGTTCTCATCAAGTCGTTTCCAACGATAGGTGGCATGCCGCATGGTTCCTCACGGTTGAGGAGATATGACCCTTAAACATGATCATGTGAACTTGCCCCATCACATGAGTCAACCCTATCTGAAATAAAGATCAAATTTAAGTTGATTTTGTTTTTGAACAAGTCGACACCAATGGATTAAATAGCAAAAATTAAATTAAAGTTATTGGTCAAGTCGGCCCTATTGAAAATTAATTTTAAAAGATAAAAATTAGGTTTGTTGGTTAAGGTCAACCCTATTTTAAGGAGATGAATTAGTATAAATATGATGAGGATTCACCTCATTTGTAAACTAACAAAAAGGTAACTTCTATTTGAGGCAAAGGTGAGTTTTTTGAGGTAGTCAAGTGAATTTTCTAAGGCATATCTGATCTTTTCAATGAGTTTTTGAGACAAATTTAGGGATATTTTGGAGGCTGTAATAGAGGGAAAATATGAGGTTGTCTGAGGCAGATATAAGGAAATATATAAGGTGTCTTTGAGATTGTCTAAGGAAGATCCAAGAGAAAACTACAAAAAAAATAGGTAGCGATTTGAGGCAAGTTTTCTGAGATATATTAAGAATAATTTTTGAGGTATATCCAAGAAAGTTAGGGGCAGTTCTGAGACAAAATTCAGACCAGATCTAAGGTGATTTAAGAGGAAAGTCATTTCTGTCCTGAGATCAATTTATGAGGTAAGTCAAGTCTATCCTGAGGCTATTTTTGAACCTGATCTAGTGTAAATTTCAGACCAGTTCTGAGGCCAATATCTTAGGTAAAAAAACATATTTGAGGTTAGTTTTAGACCTATTCTAAAGGATAATTGAAGGACAGATATGAGGCGATTTTTAAGGCTGTTCTAAGGGAATTTTGAAGGACCTATAGGATGAGATTCAAGAGCATTTTAAACCATATTTGGAGGGATTTTCAAGTCACAGTTTTATAGTATCTCAAGTGAAGAACTTGTTCTAGCCATGGTTCATTTTTGGCAATCGGAGGATGACTCAACAAATATGCTAAGAAGGTGATCAAGTGAAGGTAATAAGACAACATATGAAGGCTAAATATCAAGGGTGATACCGCTTATATTTTGCATCTCATAAGGCAAGGGTGTCACCTTGCTAAGTCTGATTGGTTCAAGGGTGTATCTTTTGTATTATGTAATAATTATTTTAGAATACTTGAAACACGGGGGGCAGGGTGGTTCAAGGCAGGAGATTGAGGTCTCCTTCAGGTTGGTGCCTGAGAAATAAGTGTGGTTGGGTGGTGCACAGGGAGATTGGTGTCTTTAGCTTGTAGGTTGGTGCTTGAGAAGCATGAGTTGTTTCTCACAAGGAGGATGGTGCCTCCTTCTAGTTGGTGCTAGAAAATTCACGGGGTTGGTGCCTCCTTCTGGTTGGTGCTGGAGAATCTTGGAAGTTGGTGGTTTCGACGAATGTGATCTTCTCATATATTAAAAAATAATTCTATGGTTTTCTCCTGATTGTGTTTCCACGTAAAATATTTATATACTATGCATGTGATATAATATGTTGTGATTTAGCAGTTGAATAGTGTTGCATAATGATTATATAACTTCAACGTGTTAAAGATTGCTAAAAATAGATAAATACTTGTTCACCCCCCTCTCGTTATTTCCAACACTGTGATCAAGTTTATTTTCCCAATGATATTTAATGAAAAGAGAAGAAAAAGAAGAAAAAGAAAAAGAAAAAGTTATGCAAATAATTTCCAAGCGCCACTATGATCAAGTTTATTTTCCCAATGATATTTAATGAAAAGAGAAGAAAAAGAAGAAGAAGAAAAAGAAAAAGTTATGCAAATAATTTCCAAGCGCCCAAAATATTTGATCGTTAGAAAGGAAAAAAGATGTAAGTATTTTTAAAGTGCATGTGAAGAAGTGTAAGTTAAACAAGATTCCATAGTTGGCAATAAATAAAGTTAATTGCCATACACATGGTAAGAAAACATAATTAAAATGAGAAGTTTCCAAATATTTTTTAAATTGCACACAAAGAAGTGTAATTCAAACAAAGATTCCATATTTGAAAATAAGTAGAATTAATTTCCATTTACATGGTAATTAAAACAAAAAGTTTCCAAGTATATTCAAAAGTGCACATAAAGAAGTATAAGTTAAATAAACATTCCATAGTGGCATTGAAGTAAACTTAAATATTTATATATCTCTTTACATGGATTAGTTTTTGCATTAACGATTAAAAAAGGAACATTAATATCTCTTTAAGTGGATGAAATTTTTTATGAGTAGTCACACAAAAGTGAATAATACGTATTCATGCAAAAGTGAATCATGTGAAGATATTGGTGACATAATTAACATGGAAATATTGAAGTTTATAAAAAAATATCGTTGAAGGTGCTTATTAAATAGTTATAAGGCATCATATTTAAAAAGAAGAAGAAAATAATTAGTTATATAATAGTGTTTTACATCAAAATATATTCAAGTATAGGATATAATAAAAACCATTGAAGTAGGTTAATTGTGGGATTATTGTGCCTTGTATATACACTTACGATTTGATATTGATGATATATTTTGAAGGAAACAAATCGACAAAATAATTTAGAGAATTGAATATATATATATATATATATATATATATAGAGAGAGAGAGAGAGAGAGAGAGAGAGAGAGAGAGAGCTCTAATGATCAAAGTGTTAGGAAAAATGATAGAAAACTTAGTGGATACACACAAAATTGCTTCACAAATAGAAGAGAGCAATACAAAATTATAATGTGCGATTGATATCCAACAATATTATAATTATTCAAAAGGGAACAATATTTCTTATGTAAAAACCAATATTCAAGATTTCACTACACAAATCAAGGAATTAAAAGATCATAAACAATACAATCAACAGGAAGTCCAAGTTCTCGAAAATAAACTATTATAAAAATATGAAGAAGTTCCCTCATTAGAAGATATAGACCATATACAAAATAATACAATCCAAGGGGACAATGGATCACAACAACAATACTATGATGATTTAAAAGTGAAAATTAGAGATTTGAACAAAACCCTTATCATCAAAGAAGAAGAAATTGTGCACACTTGAAGGGAATTAAAGAATCAAGATTTGGAAATTAACAAATTTCAACTATAGATAAAAGAGATGCAACAACAAAATAACAATATAAAAAGCACTCACAAAAGAGACACTAAAAATATAAGTAAAAAAATATCATCCAAAGATGATGAAATTTCTCGTTTGAGAAATCATAATGAAATTCTAGTAACAAAAATAAAGAATTTGAAGAATGAGAAGAGGGCATAACAAAAAGTCAAAAACATGGATAAGTGTACTAACACCGATGCAATCAACATGGAAAAACCTAACATTGTTATAAATGAAGTTGTATTAGTGGAAGAGCTTCCAAAAGTTGAAACTGTAGATAAAGTGACCTCGACAGAAGGGATGAAGGACTTAAAAATGGAAGTAATGTATGAAATTGAAGATGAATTCAATGAAGATAAAGAAAAATTTTTCAAGTCAGAGAAAGATAATTATGAATTAAAATAAGAGATTAAGAACAAGGGTGACCAATTGTGTAAGATGCAATCCCTTAATGAATCATTCATTGAGGAGGCTAAGAACTTAAAACAAGAAAATAATAGCAAAGGAAAGTTGGAAAATTATGAGTCAAAAGAAGAATTAGAACATAAAGATGAAGAAATGAAAGGTTATGCAAGCATAGTCAAAAAATTCTTAATGATGTTAATAAGGTGAAAATACATTTATAGGAGTTTAATTCAAATAATAGGGATGAATATATTTCTACAAAAATTGAAGAGGATACTATACAAAAACTTGAAGATGAAATTTGCAAGATGGTTGAAGAATCCATAAATACCAATGATGTAAAATCATAAATTCAATATAGAATCGAGGAAGGACAAAATAATTTGATAAATGGGATCACATTGAAGCTTCAAAAGGGGAAAGAAGACAAGAGTCACCAAAAGTTACTCAAAGAAGTTGAAATCCATTTGGAGAAGGTACAATTCAAATATAATGGTATTATATCCAAGGCTAGAGTAATCAAAGACCAAGCAAAGAGGATAAAGGATGACATTTTATTTGGAAAGAAGAAAATTGTAATGGGTGTATAGAATGAAGGAAAATCATCACATGTGAAAGCATATCGTCACCCTCATTTCCAAGGAATTTTTCAAGGAAGAGAAGAAGATCGATATCAACATTATCAAGGAAGAAGATGGAATACTCTTCAATATTCATGGAACATGGCATCTAAAAATAATTACTCAACAAAACATTATCCAAGTCCAACAATTAGTACAAATTTAAGTTATAATGACAATACATGGAATCAAAGGAAACAAAATTATGCAACAATCAACCATCAAGGATTTAGAGCGAAAAGAATTGAGTTTGGATGGATTAATCCTTTTTCGATGCACCAATATTGTTCAAGGCTTTTAATGTCCTATCACCCCGTGTCCTCAACCATTCTATGAGGAGAAGTTGCTAATTGCTTATGGTTTGAGGACAAATCATTTTTAAGGGGGGAAGACTTGTAATATACCTAGGGTATATAACATTTATTATCATAATGTGATAAATAAATATCAAGTCGTAATATTCATAAGACAAATCTCATGTAATAATAGTTATATGACAATTATTTTGTAATAATGATAAGTTATGAACTTTCCCGAGGACATCACTTATCACCTTCATGTGTATTTATATTCACACTTATTGTATCTCAAGAACATGTCAATTAATAATGAATACTAATTATTTATCCCTTGAGGATTATATGGATTCATCCTTGTTATAATGGATGTTCAGGTGAAGTGACCAATATGTTTGCTTCAAGGTCTAGTCCTTTCATAGATAATGAAGGGTAGTGTTGGTCATTGTTTGTCACGACGAGGTGGTTGTGAGAGCCAAATTCTCTAGTGCCTCTCTTAGAACCTACTAATGTGTATTGAGAGGGGATAGGTGGCTCCTTGATCATGGTACATGATCCAAGGGATCAAAATATGCTCAAAAATAAAAGTGCTCGGAATTTCTTCAAAATGGACTCGTGTGTAGACCTCGTCCCCACGATCCCAATGCAAATTGAACGAGTTCAAACAGATGTCATATGTGAGAGATATTGTGCTTTGTCCACTTTTATTAACATGCAAAATTTTGCTGACTGTACAGTCCGTACAGTGCTGACATGACATGTATGTACTGCTGACGTGGCAAGGCCGTACTACTGATGTGGAAGTTGACCATACTAACACATGGTATGGTGACCATACTAACACATGGATTTCTAACTGGGCAGAGGTGCTGATGTGGCATGGTATCGTACTGACATGTGGTAGGTGCTAAGTGTTAAGTCATGATATGATAGGTTTATGTGGCAGGCTCGTACATGGACCAATGGATGGTCAACATGTGGCATTGAGTAAGAGGATGGGAAGGTGCCATGTCGCCTAGCCAGGGGCCACCAAATGGCACCCCGTTATTGGTTTATGTGGTAAAATTTATATGGAGTCCGCGGGGATCGAACCCGAGACCTCCACCAAGGCTAGAATCTCCACGTAGGCTGGGCTACTAGCTCACCTGCCTTTTGTTGCTTACCCTTATATAACTTTATATGTATTTAAATTTACAATACAATATAGTTTGGGTGGAGTCTGGGCCAGGGCTTAGCCCCAACCCTTGGTCTTACCACAGTTCACATGACCTTGCCATATGAACTGAGCACGAGAATACTCCAATGACTAGCTCATGGTTACATAGTACCTTGCCACATGCCCTTGTGCGGAACTTGCAATAGATAAAAGGGCGGGTGCTATATTTTCGGTTGATGCCTGGCCACATGGGCCACATGATCACTACCTCCACCGAAAAAGGTGTTAAGTCCCCTAAGGGTGCGACATTTTTTCAAAATTTGCGGGATGGCACGTGTGCTGGGTTTTGGGCGCGGGAATCACCCATGAGCTAGGTTTAGTCATTCTGGGTGCATTTTGGCGAGCAAAAACAACAAAGAATTGGGAGAAACTTCTAGGGAGTGATTCCAACTCAGTTTTTAGCCAAACTAGGTGTAGGAAGAGCCCAACTAAGGGTTTTTGGATGTTATGGATCCATTGAAGACATCCATTTCTCATTCTGAGAATTGTAAAGAATTGATTTTGACACTTTGAGCATTAATGAAAATGATCCATTGGAAGCTCGACCAGGAGATGTAACCCAAGAGAGGGGTGAACTCCTTTATCATTTTGTTGTGTTAATGTGTGTATTTTGATGGTTGTTTATGATTTTTTATGCTGCTCATGATTAAGAAAAAAAATCATTAATCTTTATGTGTTTGTAACTTGATCCTATTACCCAAGCACATACAAATTTTCACTTGCAATTTTAAAGAGACTCAAGCCTTTCATTTTTAGATCATTACATGGGAACCGACCCCATAATGTATTGGTGATGCTCCATATCCACCCTTAATTTCCATTCCTACATGATGATCTACATAGGTAGCTTGGCACAAGTTAGTGCACCATATTGCTAGAAGAAACTCTTTAATGAGACTATTGAATTAAAAGCAAAATTATTATTCTTCTTCCAAATCCAAAATATAATTTCAATTCTCACAAGCATCCAAATAGAGTAGATGTCAGTGGCTTGAGGAAGTTGGTTTCCTAACGAGGAAACTCTCTAAGAGATGGAGGTTGGGAGATATTTTTGACGGATATAATCCACACAAGCCCACAAAAACTTGGCTAGGGGATAGAACTAGAATAAATTCATAAGAGTCTTTGCTCACGAACACTATGGATAACATGGGTTTTGGATTCTTAAGTAAAAAAACCTTTTATCCATTGATAGGATTCCCATGGTTAAACATTAGGGAAGACAAGTTTTCTTAGGTTCCAAGGTTGACTTCTAGATATTGCAAAGTTGAAATAACCATGTATTTTATTTGGATTTTAGGGGCCATAGTGTTGGTATTGTGTTATATTCTTTGCATGGGTATCTCCATGCGTTGTTTGTATGCGCTAGGGGGGGTCATGTTTTTGGTTCTCTTTTTTGACTTGTTTTATTTTTTTTGGCCCATTGTAATCTAATTCCAGTTAACAAATTAGGGTGTAATCTTATCCAATCTTATCTAGGTTAACATATTAGGGTTTTAGATGCTGCATAATACCTATATATTGTATTGCGAATGATGAAGTTAATATAATAAAAAAGAGAGAGGTGTCAATTACGGATTTTCGGGGTAAATCTCGATGTACTTTGTGTATTCCATTGTTGTTTTTTTTATTTTGCTTAAGAATCTATATGTATTGTTTCACTTCAAAGTTTTAAAACTTACGTTTGATAACATAACTTGATATTATTGGCTTCAAGGGGATGCCTTTGTTGCTAAGGGTTTGACTCATTTTTTGATAAAGCAAGTTTATATTGGGATTGTGATAAACATGGTTTTAGTGGGAGCGCTGCAGTGGTGATTCTTATGTTAAAAAGGAATGATGAGTAGTTTTAGAATCAAGATTGAAAAATTTAATGGTCAAATCTTTGAGCTATGGAAGCTCAAGATAGAGGACCTTCTTGTAGACAAAGAACAATGGGTTGTTGTGGATCATGGTACTACACCTAAGAGTATGGATAGGATGTCAAAGAGTACAATCTAGTTGTGTCTTTTAGATTCAGAGTTACTTAATGTCGAGAAGCTACAACCAAGACGTTATGGAATAAGTTAGGGACTTTGTATCAACCTAAGTCCTTGGCAAACAAACATTTTCTTCAAAATAGGTTTTACCTCCTAAAGATGAATGATGGAGACTCCATGGTAGAGAATCTAAATTCCTTTAACACTGTGGTAATTTAGTTGTTGGCTATTGATGTGTTGGTCCCCAACAACTCCCCCTAAAGTTTTACAAAATTTAATGGCCCCCCATTAGAATCTTGATAATTATAATGAGTTATAGAATCAACCTTTTCAAATAGTTCCATACCTTGGCTTGCTTTGAGACAAACTTAAGACATTCACTATAGTATGAGACATTCATTACAAGAATATATGTCAAAATTTAGAAACAAGCATAGAAATCTCATTTTAAACAAAAACGTTAATTTTTATCAACTATTTACTTTCGTTTAAATTATGATTATGTGTTCTTTCTTTTTCTCATTAGCAAGTTTGGCTATTTTGAATAATGGGTTCAATACTTCATCAAATAATATCTTGGTTGGTTTCTCATTTTCATAAAATCATTTGGTGATATTAATTAATTAAATTCTTTTTTCATTTTGCATCTCATTTCAAAATAAAAATAATAATAAAAAAACAATTATCTATCATTTGTTTGATTTTGTTAAAAACAAAAAATAATGTTTTTTTCTTCTCCGTTAACTTGAAGCGTCTAGAATTTTAAGATCATATTTGAAAGGAAATTATAAACAATGTTTGTTTAGAACTTATAGTTAGTTTAAATTCATTTTTGATTTTATTGTTCTAGATTTTGTTTTATTCACGATTTTTAGGTTATTAATTTAGGTTTCTTTTTGTTTCACAGGTTTCTATTATGAGTTATTTGCTACGGATCTGATCATGGATTGATTTTATTATCTAAATACGTTCAAGATGATTGATCCAAAAATAATATTGGATTGCTGCAAATAAATTTATGAGCAACAATAGATAAAATTTGGAAATGCGTCAAGCACAAAGACATGATTTTGCGGGACTGATTGCAGCCAAACCGTGAGGAATTTGAAGAAACGGTTTAAAATCCATCTCCCAAATGGACCCATTTAGNTATTTTGAATAATGGGTTCAATACTTCATCAAATAATATCTTGGTTGGTTTCTCATTTTCATAAAATCATTTGGTGATATTAATTAATTAAATTCTTTTTTCATTTTGCATCTCATTTCAAAATAAAAATAATAATAAAAAAACAATTATCTATCATTTGTTTGATTTTGTTAAAAACAAAAAATAATGTTTTTTTCTTCTCCGTTAACTTGAAGCGTCTAGAATTTTAAGATCATATTTGAAAGGAAATTATAAACAATGTTTGTTTAGAACTTATAGTTAGTTTAAATTCATTTTTGATTTTATTGTTCTAGATTTTGTTTTATTCACGATTTTTAGGTTATTAATTTAGGTTTCTTTTTGTTTCACAGGTTTCTATTATGAGTTATTTGCTACGGATCTGATCATGGATTGATTTTATTATCTAAATACGTTCAAGATGATTGATCCAAAAATAATATTGGATTGCTGCAAATAAATTTATGAGCAACAATAGATAAAATTTGGAAATGCGTCAAGCACAAAGACATGATTTTGCGGGACTGATTGCAGCCAAACCGTGAGGAATTTGAAGAAACGGTTTAAAATCCATCTCCCAAATGGACCCATTTAGAGCAACAATAGATAAAATTTGGAAATGCGTCAAGCACAAAGACATGATTTTGCGGGACTGATTGCAGCCAAACCGTGAGGAATTTGAAGAAACGGTTTAAAATCCATCTCCCAAATGGACCCATTTAGTTTCCGTACAGAAATTGACCCAAACAAATGCACAATTTGAGAGATATTTGTGTCTCTTTGCAAGTAAAATTTCAGGTGGAGGAAATTATTAGTGACACCCATAATGATATATGAGAATGTTCAGAGCTAGGGAGGAGGAGGAAATTGAGAGGATGACTTTTATCCTTTTTATTTTGTATATTATTTATTTTGTAAACTTTTCTTTTTTTTCAAATGGAGTAACGGATGGTTGGAATCTTTGGGAGAATGGACGAGTATTTTCAAAGAAGAATATGGAATTCCAGGTTGCTTAATGGCTTTTGTCTTGTGAGTAAAATTGTTTTATTTTCATTATAATATCTTCCTATTGTTTGAATAATTGATTATGCATTGATTTAAATTAGCTTTAGTCTTTTTTATCAATACATGGTTAATTACTATCATTTATATATTATTTTTTTCAATCTTTAAGAATCTATTATCCCAAAAGTTCTTCTTGGACCATATGATGAACATATTTTGTTGAAACTATATGAGAAAACAATTTACTCTTTGGCTTTTGTGCTTTTGTAGATTGTGAAATATTAATATTGTTTCTCATATAATTTTTGATTATGAAACTTTATTTGTATTGGATTAGCTTTAGACTATTCTGCATATAATTTTTTATATCATGTTTTTCTTTATGTTGTTCATTATCTTTTGGTTTAGTTTATATCTGTGACTGATCATCTATTCAAGTATTTTGAGCTTACATCTGATGCTAGATAGTTGGTAATACTATTCATGAGAATTGGAATTTCTTTCATTTCCAGTTATTGAACATTTCAAGGTCACAAGATATATAATTATTTTTCTTTCTGTCGTTATAAACTCGCTCCAGAATATGAAACACTTCCTTGAATTTCTTCTGGAAGTATTATGCTTTATTTTGTCATAGGTTTACACTTGACACAGGTTAAGAGAATCTCATACATATACAGAGAGACAAATTTAGCTTAGTACTGCTGATCAGTGAGAGGTTAGAAAGTGCATTGCTTTCCTTTATTGAGATTTGTGTATATATAAATGAGACGATGATTCCATTAATTAGCTTTGATTGTTTCTATGTCATTGTTTCAATTATATTTATTTAGTATTTATTAGTTTAAAATCTTTAAACATTAAAAAAAAAAAAATATCTATGTTCTTACTTTATCTTATTTTGAAACATTATTATAAACATTCATTTTCGAAAGATTTCAAGTACACCTTGTAAACTGTATATAGATTGTTTATAATCATTTGTATATTCACGTTTCTTTTTAATAAACATTAGTAAGTAATATATCATTTGTTTGAATCATAGATTTTAGATTAGTTTCAATTTTTTATTTTATTTTTAGGACTTTAGTTGGCCAACGGAGCCATTAAAATCGTCGGGACATTTCATTCCAAACAGCTTGGGTTATTTAGACAACCTCAGTCTGGATTTGACCTTCCAGTTGATGGTGTGTCACTTACACCCGTCAACACGATGTTAAAATTTCTGATGAATATAAGTGCATTAGTTTATTGTGTTATTTTCTAGATTCATGGGACATTCTAGTTGTAACTATTGCGAGTAATGCAACCACATTAAAGTTTGATGATGTGGTTGCATCCTTGCTATCAGAAAAATGAGGTGGAAAACCATGGATAGTTAGAGAAAAGATTCCTTATCTGTAAGAGGTCACCCCCAATATAGAAATAAAAATAAGTCTTCAATGAGGATATCTAAATATAGAGGTATATCTAAATATCTAGGAAAATATTTAAGGAAATGCTAGAAATGTGGTAATGTTGGGAATTATAAAAAAGATTATAGATCTAAAAATGTTGATAGAAGGAAGGGATTTTATGATGTTCCTTCCATAGAAGGAAATAACTCAGAGGAAGGAGGGAATGTGTACTGGATTCTACAAACACATATTTAGATCATGATGTATGACTAATTGACTCAAATGTTTCTTTTCATATGACTCCTCACAGGGAGTGTTTTTTTTTATATGAAAAGTATAATGGAGGTGAAGTTTTCTTAGGAGATGAATTGATAGCTAGAATCATAGGACACTTAAGAGTTAGATTTCTACTTAAGGATGGAAGGATTAGAAAACTACCTGAGGTATTGCAAATTCCATAGCCGACTAGAAACTTGATATATGTAAGTAAGATGAGTGATACATGTGTTGAGGAAAGGATATGAATGTTCTTACTCAAATAATTTTCAAATATTGCTTGGCTAAGTAAATATAGTTGGGAATATTACCCTATGTTTTATAGCCTCAAAATGTATTTCTCAATCCACAAGTATTAATTACAAGGGCTTAGGATGATTTTTTAAATGAAAAGATTGATGCAAAATATGGAATTTTTATATAATTTTCTGAACATATACAGATTGCAGAGAGTAAATGTGGAGATCAAAAGAAAAAGAAACCATTAACACAAATGAGACATAATATAAATTGTTAGAAAAGTGGGTGTGCTCGTTTAACCATAGAAAATATACCAATATTGTCACCCAACCATAGGCACAAATGCCACCCCTGAGCACCTTGACCTTGACAGAGAGAATAATTCTGGTAGCATTTCAATAGCCAACCAATAATAATGCACCAAACAAAGATAACCAAGATTGATCATAAATTCCAACCCAGAAAGAGTGAAATTAGAGGTTGTAGTAACTGTAGCTGTAGCTACTCCCCAGACTTGCGCACTACTGGATTTATGCAGTTACAACTTGTGTGTGTCAAATGAGATCTGGTGCCTTATATTTATATTTTTCTCTCCAATATGTCTAGGCTGACTTCTCTTTCTGGAGGCTAAAGACTCAATATAAAATATTATCTTTAGTTGACTTTACTTCTAGGGTTATGTCCAAGTCTTTTAGGGTTCTTCTTGCTTCCTGTAATATTCTAATATCATCAAAGGTCACAACTGGAGGTTAATACCTCCTGCATCTACCATAATATCAACACTCCCTCCTAGCTAGGGAGGTATAAAAGGAAATGGTATTGAGCAAAAAAAAACCATTCAACGGATAACATCATCATAGCCACACATGATATCTCATGATCAAATCATGAGCACCATCATCATTATCCAATTGGATAATATCCATGACAATCAATACAATGTCATCTGATAGAACACAACTGTGTCTATCCATAGTAGTACATAACTACTATCCAGTGGTACAAAACCATACCAAGTAGCACACGACTACTAACCAGTGACATACAGTCACAATCAACGGAACACATCCACCGCAGTAGTATACAACTACTGTCTAGAGACATACAATATCTACAACAATCATATCATCTGATATCAACCTGCATGAACAATATCGTGATACAAGTTGAGTCATCTGGGCCATTCTTCCACTCACATATGTGAGATCTGGAAGAGCATATTCCCTCATAAAGAATCAACCATGGGCTATGTGGACTATTCTTCCCAAGCATGGAAGAATAACTGTCCCTGATTTCTTAGCTTGGACCATTCACCTAACTGGGCCATTCCTCCAAGAATAAACATAGTGCAATCTGGATAGAATGAGTCTGCCCTAGGGAATTCCTATCCCTGATTGCTGAACCTGGACCATTCCTCCGACACTAAACATAGTGCAATCTGGAGAGAATGAGTCTTCCCTAGGGAATGATTGTCTGGACCATTTCCTAAGGAAATGATTGTCCTGCACCAAAATCCAAAATGGACCATTCTTCGAAACTGCTCACAATTGTGAACTTCAAAAGAATGACTACCCGATGAGGAGGACCATTCTACTTGACCACTACTGAGAGTGACTGCCAAGAAGAATGACTGTCTTAGACCATTCCCCCAAACTGCCCACAAAGGGAATCATTGTCTATGGTACATCAACAATCTATCGGACCATTTTCATTACGAAAATGATTGTCTGATATGTACCATTATCTGAATTGGAAAATGCCTGTTCGTCATAAAATATCAAACCACTTTTCAAAATGGAAAGGAATTTCCCATCCTGGACCATTTTCCAAATTGAAAAATTACTGTCCATAAATCAATGATATATCAATGCTCCCTCCCAACCTAGAGAGCCATATCTTCCCTTTCAACTAAGGGAGTTATCTCCACGATCCCCAAATTGTCTCGTAAGTATGCAAACTTTATCTTGGACAAAGGCTTTGTCAAAATATCTGTTGTCTGCTCATCTGTGGAGATATATTGGAGCTTCACTTCTCCTTTCTGGACTTTATCTCTAATAATGTAGTATTTTATCTCAATGTGTTTCGACCATTCATGAAACACTGGGTGTTCAGATAGCCTTATACAACTCTGATTGTCACAGTATATTATGGTCGAAGATGGAAACTGATCAAATAATCCAGAAATCAACTTTCTCATCCATACTGCTTCTGTACATGCCTCACATGCTGCAATATATTCTTCTTCTGTTGTGTTGAGTGCGACATAATTTTGTTTCCTACTACCGCAAGATATCCTAGCAGAGCCCAAGATGAAACACATCCCTGAAGTACTCCTTCTGTCTTCTACACTCCCTACCCAATCTAAATATGTGAATCCACGAAGTTGTATATCATTGGATGAGGTATATCTTAAACCATATTTTAGTGTCCTACAAATATATCTTAGAACATGCTTTGTAGATATCCAATGCTCATGTCTGGGTTCCACCTAGAACTGGCTTAGGTTGTTTACAGAAAATCAAATATCTGGTCGAGTATTCACTAAATACATCAATGACCCAATAAATTGCTGATATAGGGACGATTCTATTGGATCAAAATCCGAGTCTCTTACTTTTCTTATATCTTTGGTCATAGGTGTTGATACTGAGAGGGGGGTGAATCAGTATCAAGTACAATTTAAAACCTTTTTCAAATTATACTTAAACCATTCAATTATATCCAATGAGCAATGAAAAATAGTATAAGAGTTACACCAATACACCACAATACACCATGCACAATATATGAGAAATAATCA
>SNQJ01S0058831.1:13449-29368 GCA_010110895.2 Picea sitchensis | reverse complement strand
ATGTTTTCTTCAATGTTGTTCCTCCTGTGCTTTTACGTCCAAATCCCCAAATTCTGCATATCCTGCCATTTCTGTTGTTGCCATCAAAGACAACAATCATCAACACGCATTCGTTGCTTGTTCAATATTTGCCAACACTTAAACCCTCGCATCTCTAGGATAAATCATCACCTGAGATCAACCCTATTGTTGAAATTGGAAGAAGAAACTTTGTTTTTTCATCCCAACAAAGTACTCTAAGGAGAATTTTGTCTGATTCATCGATTTCGTCTTTCTCTCCCTTACCTATCATTCACAAGATGGCATCTAGTGGTGGCTCTGGTGGAACTGGAGGTGCTTCTTCATCTCAACCTTCAGCCTTGTCAGTGATTGGTATCTTGTATAGTCATCAAGTCCCTGTCCAATCTACTACAAATTCTGCCAAGGTCATAAAAAAGTATGGGCTCTTTCAGTTTGAAGAAGATGTTACAACTACTTCGTGGCATGTTTCCTCTCCTCTTAACCTAGCACCTGCTACTCATCCACTTCCTAAATTCAAAGAGCATATCCCTATGTTTTCAGGGAATAACATGATCACTATGAATGAACACTTCGTGGAATTTTCTAATTCCTATCACAACATAGGAGCCAATGACAATGACACTTGTATGCACTTATTTGTTAATTCCCTTGAAGGGAAGGCAGCGATCGATTTCTGTGATATTCCTCCCAAGACTCTTTCCACTTGGGAGGAGTTATTTTATTGGTTCAAGTCTACTTTATGGGCATTCCAAGAGACCAGCCAATCAATTATGGGATTATAATAACATTGCTTATAAAGATGGTGAGACTATCAAGTCTTTCAACTTGTGTTTCACCAAATTATACAACCAAATTTCTGAACTCATTATCCCTCATAACCAAGCCACTATTTTGCATTGCTATAATACTTTACCTTCCCCCTATCGTCATGGGCTTGAAGAGAAATCTATTGGAAAACTTGGTTTCTCTCTGCATACTTGTTTAGTGAACCAGATGGGTATCGGTGGCCGCCCACCTTTCCATCTGGCTCAAAACAGTTTTCTGGCATTTCTGGTAATTTACTATTTTTAGCAGTTTTTTCGGGTCCTGAACTTCCAGGGCCATTTTGAGGCCCTAAACGATGTTTTTTGGGGTATGTTGTTGTCACAAAATAGTTATTTTGTCTCGAGCATTGTAGGCCTTGGATAGATCTTTCCAACGAGCTATCGTGCGCCCCAAACGGAGATCGTATGCAATAGTTATGACTCCGGGAAGTTGATGGACTAACTTACCCAAATAGGGCCCACTTGACTTTTGGTGTTTCATCTTCTAGGGTTAGGTTTTTGGTTTCTACCTTCCTACTTTTGATAAATAAGGCCCTTCGGCCTCTTTTTGTAATCAGCTTGGTCACGGATGAGCGTAGCCGCCACATCTCTTATCAGGGATATGTTACCACCATTCTAGCTATGTATTGTTCAACAGTTTTATAGTTTCTCTATTTCATTAATTAATAGAAGTGTGTGTGTTTACTGTATCACTATGTTCTCTGCAATACTATTGTGCATACTCTGTTATTTGCTTCTTACATTTCGTTCCTGCATAAATCCAGATCATTTAGAGTATGAAGAACAACTTGAAAGAACATGTCTTCCCAAGGGAGACTCAGTTAAACAAATGAACATGTCTTCCCTCTTACAGCTTGTCCCTTCAATAAAGACATGAATAATCGAATGATAGTGTATGAGCAAAATGGAAATGTCCCTTCAATTACCCCTGGGGCCTTATCTTCTTCTTCACCACCCTTTAGGAATCCGAATGAAAACAACTTTCAACCTAAAGCCATCATGCCTCGTAGTTGGTGTAACTTTTGCGATGAACACCATGAGGAAAGTACTTGTGAGGTAAAGAAGAGTGTCAGAGATAAAATATTTGGTAAAATGCCTAAAACTACCATTGTTGTTCTGGATTTTGAAGAACCAGGGGATGTCATGATCATAAATACTAGGAATAAATCATATGCTTTGAAAGGTAAATATGTTTCTCCCTGCACTTCTTCTAGCCCAATATCGTCTTCACTAGTCACTATTGTACAGTTTTCTAAAAATTCTGATAATCAAGGAAATACCTCTCCTCTTCCCTCTTAAAAATACAAAATTCTCAATCAATTGGAAAATATTAAAGTTGATGCTACCCTCCTGGACATGGTTTTCATCCCTGAGCAACAAAAGCATCTGAAAATTTTCATGGAAGGAAAATCTTCCATTGTGGCCAACCTCTTTGAAGAGGTAGATGAAGAGGATTCAATTGTAAATAAAGTAGGTGTACATAATTTTAGACACCCTCTTAAAAACCCCTCGTTTTTAATTTATGTAAAGATTATGGGAAAAATAGCCCATTGTTGTCTCATTGTTAGTGGTTCAGGCCCAAGTGTAATGTTGAATATTATTATGGAATAGCTAGTCTTGTCTTGTTCAAATGAAAATTCCAGAATCATGTTCTATTATAATAGTTTACAACAATCGACCATAGGTGAAATCAAGGACGTGACCTTGGTTTTGTGCATGCATCCTGAAATAAGGACAACCCTTAATATTCAGGTAATTGGCATGCCAGTGAGTAATTATTCGATCATTCTAGGAAGAGACTGGCAAGCTTTGACAGGTGGATATCTCTCACTTGATGGGACACACTTATCCATTTCTCATAATGGGAAGAACATTATATTCCTAATGGAGGGAAGAACATCACCTTATATAGAAATCATTCCATGGTCCAATGTAAATTATATTGAGGAGGACCTCGGAGTGTATTCCATCTTGGCAGATGAGGACAACACTACCTTGGAACAAATAGACATAGAGGATGGGATGTGGCATATGCACTTTGATGGTTCATGCTCCAATGAAGGAAACGGATCTGGTATTATCTTGTAGTCTCCTATGGGTAAAATGCACAACTTTTCCTATAGGTTAGAGTTTTCTTGCACAAACAATGTCATTGAATTTGAAGCATTATTTCTAGGCATTGAAAATGCCTATAAATTAGGTTGTGGTCACCTTACAGTTTTTGGGTACTCCAAACTTGTTGTAAACCTTGTACGTAAAATACATTATCCTAGCAACAATTTAATGAAACGTTACACCCAAACTGTTTGGGAACTTATCTCGAACTTGATATATTTCAACATCACTCATGTTAAAAGGGAATTAAACTCAATGGCTAACAGGTTAGTTGTTTTTGCAACCTCTCCTACTCGGCAACTTTTTCCACAAAGACCTGAATGCACCTTTCAATATTTGTACCATCCTCATATCCCCGACAATGTAGAGTCATGGAAAGTCTTCCCTAGTGATGAGAGCATCTTTGCTTTCATAAAAAATGAACCTTATAATCCCAAGGAAATTATATCCATGGAAGATAACAAAATTTCGAAGGGCTTGACTCCTCTAGAAAGTTCATTTTAATCAAGTGATGTAAGCAACAAAGAAAAACATAAATAAGAGGAGTCGAAAAGGAAACTGGGTGAAACCATTTCCTTGAACATTAGGACGCCCGATTGTCCAAATAATGTTAAAATAGGTGCCCAATGTTCTAATGAAGAAAAATTTAAGTTCACTGAGTTACTTTGTGAATTTCAATATGTTTTTTCTTGGTCTTATGAGGATCTTCGTGGTTTTGATCTTACTCTTATACAATCCATTCCTATCAAGGAGGGCATAAAATTGTGTATGAAAAAACAAAGACCCATTAACCCTGCACTGGAAGAAACTATTCGAAAGGACTTGGAAAAACTCTTGAAGGCTGAGATAATTTTTCATGTTAAGTATTCTGACTGGGTTTCCAATTTGGTTCATGTTCGGAAAGAGACTGGTCAGATTATATTATGTGTTGATTTTCGTGCATTAAATAGGGATAGTATAAAATACTATTTTCCTCTCCCTAATATGGAAATTATTTTACAGCAAGTTGTGGGGTCACAGATGATGTCCTTACTTGACGGTTTTTCTGGTTACAATCATATCAAGGTAAAAAGGACAGATAAATATAAAACGACTTTTATTACACGTTGGGGCACTTTCTCTTATGAACGTATTTCTTTTGTCTTATCTAATGTAGGTGACACTTTCCAAAGAGCTATGCAAATAAATTTTGACAATTTGATCGGCAAAATTATTCAGATTTATCTTGATGACCTAACTGTGTATTCTAAAAACCGATCAGATCATTTCGATCATCTTAGAAATATTCTCATGCGATGCAGAAAATTCAGCATTTCTTTAAATCCTTCTAAGTCTATCTTCGGCATTACCAAGGCAGGATCCTTGGGTACATTGTCTCTGATTCAGGAATAAGCATAGATATTGAAAGGATTGATGTTATCCTGAATCTTCCTGCTCCTACTTCCAAAAAGGAGGTTCAAGCCTTTATGGGTATTATCAACTTTGTTCATAGGTTTGTTCCTCATTTTATTGTAATGGTCAAACCAATTCACAATCTTCTTAAGCAAGATCACTCCTTTTCTTAGATGGATAACGTCAAAAATTATTTCATAGGGATCAAGAAGGAAATCTGTTCCACGTCGGTTTTGGCTAAGCTGGATTTTGAGAAAGAATTTATTATATATACTAACACCACAGAGGAAGCAGTTTATGCTATCCTCATGCAATTTGATGACCAAGTTAATGAAAAAACAGTGGCTTACACAAGTCAAAGATTTTCAGATGATGAGTTTAAATATTCTTATATTACAAAGCATGATTTCGCTCTTGTTAAAGCTATTGAAAAAACTCTCCAGTTTATCTTAGGTAAGCATACGCTGGCAAAAGTCCCTTTACCTAATGTCAAGTTTTAACTCTCAAAGACTTATCTTTCAGGGAAGCTTGCACATTGGCTTTCCAAGATTATGGAGCATGATCTAACCATCATGACTTCTAAAACTATCAATGGACGTGACTTATCCCTTCACTCAGCTCAGCATGCTGAAGCAAGTGAAGAAATTGATGAACAAGATAGCTCTCTATTAGAATTGTTTTACATTGGCAATCAAATCCTTCCTATAGTTGAACATCCTTGGTATAAATATCTGGTGTATTACTTGAAAAATTAAAGATGCCCACATAGTTTGGATACTTATCAAAGAAGAAGGCTCTGTCTTGAATCTTCTAGATATGTCATTTTAGGAGAATTCTTGTTTAGGAGATCTATTGATTGTATGTTACATCATTGTGTGAATAATGAGGAAGCACAAAAATTGTTACAAGAGACTCATGGATATTCAAATTTTAGTATTCATGTAGGAGGTCACTTTTCTGCTAAAACTATTGCTTTTAAAATTATCAGGAAAGGGTACTATGGCCTTCAGTATTTCATGATTCTTATAATCTTTCAAGATCTTGTGACAAGTGCTAGAAGTTTGCTAGGAAAGAACATCTTTCTTCCATGCCTTTACAACCTGTCCTCCCTGACTTTCCTTTTTCAAAATGGGGTCTAGAATTTATTGGTCCTATTAATCCTCCATCTTCGGCAGGGAAACTTTTTATCTTGACAGCCACAAACTATTTTACGAAATGGACTGAAGTTGTCCCACTTAAGAATTCGCAAGATGAGCAGGTGATTTCTTTCCTTGAGACTAATATTTTTCCAGATTTGGTCTTCCTTTGGAAATTATTACAGACAATGGTCCCACTTTTATTTATGCTAAGTTGACCCAACTTTTAGCTAAATTGGGAGTTAAACATTTTACCTCATCATCTTATTATCCCCAAGGAAATGGGAAAGTCCAGTCTACTAACAATAATATGGTTAGAATTATCAAGAGGCTCATTGAAGATAAGCCTCGTCAGTGGCACACACTCTTCACTTACGCCATTTGGGAAAATCGCACTACCACCAAGGTGAGCACTATTTTCACTCCTTTCCAACTTGTTTATGGTCAAGAAGACATTCTTCCTATCGAGATGGAACTTTATTCTCTAAGGTTGATGCTACAAGTTGAAGAATTAAATTCTTCTGATATCTCTCAAAGAATGAATGCACTTTTAGCTTTAGAGGAACAAAGGATGTTTTCCTTGGATAATATAAAGAAAAGACAACAAACTGTTAAAAGGTGTTTTAATAAAAGTGCCAAAGTTGTCAATTTTAAGGTTGATGACAAGGTCTTGTTGTGGGATTCATCTCATGTTGATAGAGGAAAGAATTCAAAGTTCCAAAAGTTATGGCTAGGTTCTTTTAAGATCACTTTTGTCCTGGGCGTGAATTCCTATATCCTAAAGGACTTGCAAGAGCGATTTCTTTCCTATAGCACCAACGGTTCCCACTTAAAGCACTATGTGGAACCAACTTGAAAGTTTAAATGTTGTATGGAATTTTTTTTCTATATTATAGTTTGTTATTTGCTTTGATTTTACTTTTTTGTTATTTCTTTCTATTGTTTTGTTTCTACTATTTTATTTCTTTTATTGACTTCTTTTCTTGTCAAAATAAAATGTTGGAGTAGTTTTTCCATAGCGACGCTATTCTGCAAGTATTGTTAATCAATAACAATCAGGCTACATTGTTGTCATGGTATTTCCCCTTGAATACATCATTGAAATTGTTATCTTCTTCAACTGTTGTTAGATAAGATAGTTGGTTTTATTCCCTAATTTTCTTTCCATTTCTTCCATCCACTCCAAGATTCAAAAGAGCACACCAGAATTTTTTTCTCCTTGAATTCAGGAATGCTTTCACATGATTAATCACCAAGGTGAGCACTATTTTCACTCCTTTCCATCTTGTTTATGGTCAAGAAGACATTATGCCTATCAGGCTAGAACTTTATTCTCTGAGGCTGATGCTACAGGTTGAAGAATTAAATTCTTATGATATCTCTCAAAGAATGAATTCACTTTTGGCTTTAGAGGAACAAAGGAAATTTTCCTTGGATAATATAAAGAAAAGACAACAAACTGTTAAAAGGTATTTCAATAAAAGTGCCAAAGTTGTCAAATTTAAGGTTGATGACAAGGTCATGTTGTGGGATTCAACTCATGATGATAGAGGAAGTCATTCAAAGTTCCAAAATTTATGGCTAGGTCCTTTTAAGATTGTTTTTTTCCTAGGTGTGAATTCCTATATCCTAAAGGACTTGCAAGAGCGATTTCTTTCCGATAGCACCAACAGTTCCCACTTAAAGCACTATGTGGAACCAACTTGAAAGTTTAAATGTTGTATGGATTTTTTTTTTTGTATTATAGTTTGCTATTTGCTTTGATTTTACTTTTTTGTTATTTCTTTCTGTTGTTTTGTTTCTACTATTTTATTTCTTTTATTGACTTCTTTTCTTGTCAAAATAAAATGTTGGAGCAGTTTTGCCACAACGACGTTATTCTGCAAGTATTGCTAATCAATAACAATCAGGTTACACCGTTGTCATGGTGTTTCCCCTTGAATACATCATTGAAATTGTTATCTCCTTCAACTGTTGTTAGATAATATAGTTGGTTTTATTCCCTAATTTTCTTTCCATTTCTTCCATCCGCTCCAAGATTCAAAAGAGCACACCAGAATTTTTTTCTCTTTGAATTTAGGAATGCTTTCACATGATTAATCGAATGATTATGCATACAGGGATAAACCCCCTCATACTTAACACTTTCCATGAGTTATTCCCAAAATCCCAATCATATTTTCCCTTAAACCGCTCACTTCCCCCTGTTGCATAATCATTTTGATGTCTATTTTCTTGATCTAATGTTCACATGGTTTGTGAAACCAGAGATTATGAGATATTAATTTGTTAGAAATAGATTTCCCTGTGGATTCACCAGTTTTTTGACGCTTAAAATTGCAACGATGAATAATGCTCGCAAATGATTGCTAAGCTCTATTACTTATTATGATAATAATAAGTAACTAGTAGGTGGGATCCCCTTGTAGAATAGAGGCGCTATGATGGATGTGTTACGCTTATATGTTTTTTGTTGTTATGATGATGCCTACACAGTCTCCTATAGTTGATGATGCAAGTCTTGGTTTCATTCTAAATGTTGATGTATTATTTCTAAATGTTGTTGATGGTCACTCCCAATACAGGGCAGTGCTATGGATATAAGGATTATGTTGTTTTATAGGTGTTGTGTTATGCATTAACATTGATTAATAATATTATACATGATTTTATGCAAAAGGATAATATGATGATATGGGAGCTTGATCAAAACAAAAAGAAAATGGATAAGTCATAAGGTTATGGCCAAAAATATTATATACAAACCTTAAGGTATATTTAATAGTGACAAATGGAAGGTGATGGACCTAGCTGCTATACTATGTGTTTTGGTTAAAGAATTATATGTGAAGCACATGTGGTAATGTTTAACATATGGTTATTGTTAAAGTTTGGATATGATTAGGGTGGCGCACTATACAATGGATATAGCATTGAATTTATGCAATGGATATTGTATTCAATTTATGGTTGATGTTATGGTAATGGGTTGGCTAGTACATTGAATTGTATAGGGCCAAGTGAGGAAGAAACATGCATTTACTGTACGTCACTCCAAACCACCCTCGATATCATCACCCTAGCCATAGTTTCATTTGGCTCTGGTGGTTGTGGAAGCTTCGTGATTTCAATTTTTGAAAGGAAAAACAGAGGCTAGTTCTTCCCTTGAAGCGATTTTTCTAGGTATGGCTCATTTTCTTTCCATCCATGATGGTCCCTCTGTATTATTAATCGATTTTTTGGCTCAGGATTGCATGAGGTCTGTGTTTTTATTGAGTTTTGACTCTATATCAATGTTGTATTTATGGTTTTCTCTATGAATACTTTGTACTGTGGGCGTTTTAAAAGAAAGGAATGATTTTTAGTACTGTGTGAAGATTGTGCATTGGTTATTGATTTAAAACTTAACAGTCAACTTGGGGTTTTACTCAGGTTCTCTGTGGAAATATGATAATGGTGCAACAAGATCTGAGTTTTTATTTTCACGGGTTTTTACCACCAATCTGAGTATTAGTTGTTATCACCCCTTTCGTCTCGGTCATTGTTATGATTCGTTCCTCCAGGTTGCAATTCAAATGTCGACAGTGGCATTGTTCTTTCTCTATTTGGTCGAGCCCCAAGCTATTGTTTGTTAAATATTTTTCTTCACTGTCACTATTGCCCAAAGTGTTGCACAATCGAATCTTTGTACTGCCCAGAACCTTGAATTGAATATTTTATATGTGTCGAGTAGCCACGCGTTGTGCTCAGGCATTCTTCCACAGTGGTTATAAGAATTCACCCCTCTCGTTATCCATTAGAGGTGGTTGAATGTTGTTTTTATTACCCTCACAGTCAATTTTTTTGTATTATGAGTTAAACAACTGTGGTGGTTTTAAAGAAAGAGCACGGGCTCTCTGACTTCAAAGACCATCTCTTCATCAAGTCTATGTATTTCCTCTCTGTGATAAATTTGTTTGAAAAATAAAATGGTAAGGGTTACCTACAACCCCAAGAACTTTCCATTTGGTTGATTTATTGTTATTCCATCCATTGATGTGTTAAATTGTAGCACAATCATGATCCCATTTAAGTTTCAAAGGCACTTGTGTGTGATTGCTTCATCAAACATGATCTTAGTCCTGTCAAGATTTAAGGAGACACCTGTGTGTGATTTGGTTATGTCCTCCTCGCGCATTATATGTCTCTGTATTTTATTGGGCATTTCTTTTAATGGGAAGTCTATACATGTTTAATGTACACAAATATCAGGTTTAAGGTTACATGTTCCTTGATAAAATGTTTCTTTCGAATCAGGATTGGTGTCGATTATATTTTTGAAGACATGTGTGTGATTAAATCTGGCTCGATTATTGTTTTGATGACAATGGATTATGTCAGTCAGTGTTGGAAATTCGAATGTTGGTGGTTAGTACTCGGTCTATTATTATTTGATTGAAAAGGATGAATATTGGACATGGAGAATTGGAATCACTATGCATATTATGTTTGTTTTAAAAGGAAAAGGTTAGCATTGGAGCATGCAAGACTGTGGCTCAAATGGTTGTGATGTTATTGCGGAATTGGAAATAATATTTTCATAGTTATTGCATATGATGCACTAATTGATATAATTGAGGAGTTTTGGGAAAATGAATTGTTTTCTTTATTGAAGACAACAAACATTATATCTGTAAATAAGGAACACTTAAATGATTTTGGTTTTAGAATGGATTCTTATTGGATTATGATCTGGATAGAGTTATGGTTGTTGTTTGATTTAAATTTTTTTTTATGAATAGTATATGTATTATTCCCTCTCATACTCTCACTTTTTCGCTCATTATACTCCCCTCACAATCCCAATTTCATTTTTACACACCCTGTTTTATTAAATAAATTTAAAAACTATGTTTGACAGTGATAAAGGTATGACACAGAAATAAGAGGCAACTAGTATGTTTTGTTATTGACTGCACAGTTAATTATTTAATGAATTATTGAGAAGTACTCGTGTTCTTACTCCCTGTCATGATATCACTTTTTTTCTCATTACAATCCCCCAGATATCCCATGAACCCTATTTCACTCCCTTCTCATTTGGAAATTATTAAATAAATTATATGGATTGAATTGCATGGGTCTTATGTCATTTATGAGCCAAACTTTGTTTCATATAAAGAGAATTTCATGTGTGGTTTGTTAAGGGCTAGTTGCTAATAATTTGATGCTTATTGGATGAGTTTCTTTAGCAGAGGAAGTCATGGAAAAAACAATAGGGGAAGAGGTAACTGGAACAGAGGGCCTAGAAGGCCCAAATTCTCAATTCATTTTGATGTCGATACTAAGGAGTTGAAACAGATTTTTCAAGATAGGTTCTTCAATTGGATTGGGCAAGGGACAATTCAACCTAGACCAGAGAGGCCTCCCTTTCAGCCCCAAAATATCTGTGGTATCCCTATGCCTCCCCATGTATCTATGCAACTAGAATTTCCCAAAAATGATGGATGGCAGAAGATTGTTCATCCGACAGTCTCCCACCATCTTGGCTAGACCAACTTGTTATTTCCTCCTCCTCCTCCGCTTGTAAGCCCAAATTCTCAAATTTACCCTGTACACTCACCTGTACAGTCCTCTCATGCTAGAAAATGACTTAAAACCAAGGCTCCCCATGTGAAATACAAAGTTAAAGTTGTTTCTTCCCCCTCATCTCCTTCAAGTGACTCAGCAAGTCAGTGTCCTCCCGTATGCACCTGAGGGACGATTGCTCCCATGTTATTAGTGATATTAAGCCTCAAGGTTCCACCCAACCTAAGGCTAATTCAAGGAAGTTCAAAGGGGACAGCAGTGATAGAAGAAGGATTGCCTCTCAAAGTGGAAAATATGGATTTTGATTTATATGTTTATGGTTGATTTTTTGAAGACAATGACCTGCAGAAAGTTTTGTACAGCAAACTATTTTTTGGATAATGTGGATAGTTACATGTTTTGGATATGATTTGAAATATTTCTGATATTTAAATTTCAAATTTTGGAAATAATTTATGGGAGTTACAAGGAGGCATGTGTTTAATTGGTTGTCTAATTGTGTTTATTTTTGGAAATAAATAAAAGGGAGTTACAAGGAGTCCCACCTACTTAGTTATTATTTAATAAATACCCTTAATTATTATTATTATTATTATTATTATCATTTCTTCCCCTAAACTAAAATTGGTTAAGTTTAATTAACTTAACTAAATGAGGTAGTTGAACTACTTCAACTGATTTGGAGTGCATAAAATCCAAATGAGAAGGAAGAACAATGGGGGAGAATAGAAGGAGAAAGAAATGCTAAGGTTGTCTCATTTGTTTTCATGAGATAGTTCAGTTTTCATTCATTCTTCAGTTCATTAAAGGCCTAATTCTCTTTTTGACAGCAGGGTCCTATTGTAGATAGCAAGGTTCAAATTTGAACCATATCATTCAAATGCTTATGTCATAGGTGTTGATCTATCTTTGATAGTCTGTTTATACTTGTTTGTTTATGATTGAGTTTCATAAGTGATAAAGGATATTGTGCAGAGTCAAGTTGGCAACAGTCTATGGCAAGTTGATCTAGATTTTAAATTTCATTTTTTACTACTTGTCAGAATTCTTTTGTATGGTTTTCATAGGTGATATCTAAGCTTGACCTTGGTTCATGCCCTCACATTTTTGTAAAGAGAAATATACTTTTGATTTCTTGGAATGAAATAATGTGATTTATGTTGATAGTATGGTAGTTGTTGGAGGTACTAACCTCCACTTGTGATCTTTGATGATATTAGAATATTTCAGGAAGAAATAAGAACCCTAAAAGACTTGGACATAACCCTAGAAGTAAATTAGGCTAAAGAGAATATTTTATATTAAGTCTTTAGCCTCCAAAAAGAGAAGTCGCCCCAGACAGCCTGGAGAGAGAAATATAAATATAAGGCGCCAGAGCTCATTTGACACACACAAGTTGCAACTACAGAAATCCAATAGTGCACAAGTCTGGGGAGTAGTTGCAGCTGGAGGTACTGCAACCTGTAATTTCGGTCTTTTTGGGTTGGAATTTTTTATCAATCTTGGTTATATTTTCTTGGTGCATTAGCCTTGGTTGGATATTGAATTTCTACTGGAATTCTTCTCTTTTTCAAGTTCAAGGTGCTCAGGGGTGGCATTCGTGCCTATGGTTGGGTGAAAATATTGCTATATTGTCTATGGTTAAATGAGCACACCTGCTTTTCTAACAGGTCATGGTCCCACACCTCCTTCATTCAATATAACCATTGGAAGGAAGATAATCCATAAGGTTCTCAAGCTTGTTGAAGAACTGTCACTAGGGTTTCTATCAGGTGCAAATACTGAAGCATTGTCGCTAGGGTTACTAGCAGGTGCAATTGCAAAAACCCTAAAACTCTTTCCCAACACCTTATGAAGGAACACCTTACTCAAGGAGAACAGATTCTAGTGCACCTTAGTCCATCACACCTCTTGGCACTCTCAGAAGGAAAAAAACTCAAGGTTGAGATTTTGGGTCAAATTCAAAGTTTGACTAGTTATCAGTCAATAGAAATCATGAATGAAAAGATGGATCATCTACACTATTCAACTCTCATAGGAACTCTTGAAGATGACATGTAGATAATTGACAGTGGAGATTTTAGGCATATGTCAAGATACCATGGATGATTTTAGGGGCTAAATTTCGCTCATGGGCTAATTTTCCATGGCTTTTCCAAAAATGAGATTTGCTATTTTAAAAATGATTCGCCCAAATTCTATAGGATAAAATTATTTTACCTTAAAAATCGCCCAAATTTTATAAAAACTATATAAAATACTTAGAAATTTGAATATTTTTACAAAAATATCACCAAACATTTATAGTTGACATATGAAAGATTAGTAAGATTCGCCAAGGTTTCTATATTTTAAAATAAACTTCCATCCTTAAAATCATCCCTGCAAGATACCAATTCAGACTCTCTAATATGAATGAAAAGAGGACATCCTACAAGGTAGAACTTGGAGATAAGAACACTTATCTAGTCAAAGGAATTGGTCAAGCCTCCATTAAATTGAAAACAGGTAAAAATGTTCATTTGAGAAATGTCTTATATGTACCTGGTTTAGAAAATAATTGTGTATCCATATCTTGCCTAGAAGACAAAGGAAACAGAATAGCCTTTGTATATGGAAAAGTATTATCTTGTTCTAGAGACTCTAGCATAGATAACCCTAGAGTTATTGGAACCCGTGAAGGAAGACTATACAGACTACTAGAATGAAATGATGAAGCTCTTGTACAGGATGAAGTCAATCCCAATGAGCTTTGGAATACAAGGTATGCTCATATCAACTATCAAGAATTACCTTTCCTCGAAAACATGGTTGAAGAAATATAAAAACTACAATCTACACGTGAAGTAATTTGCAAAGTATGTGCTCTTGGTAAGAATGTTAAGAAACCATTCTCAATCAACAATAATAGATCTAAGGAAATCCTAGATCTAATACATTCATATGTTTGCGGTCTGATGCTAGTAAAATCTCTAGGAGGTTCTCTTTACTATGTAATATTCATAGATGATTACTAAAGAAAGACTTGGTTATATCTCTTGAATACAAAGGATGAAGTTTTCAGCAAGTTTCAAGAATTCAAAGCAGAGATAGAGAACCTCACAAACAAGAAAATCAAGACCTTGAGAACAGATAATGGAGGAGAATACACATCCAAGGAATTTGTTGCCTTTTGAAAATAGACAAGGTTTAGGAGGGAGCTATGTGTTCCTCATAATTCTCAACAAAATGGTGTAGCATAAAGGAAGAAGAAATATATTGAAGAAGTTGTGAAGGAACTAATAAACAATCAAGGTTTATCTATGTATTTGTGGGGAGAAGCATCCATGACATCAATATATGTTCAGAACAGAATTCCCCACCACATATTGAAGGATATGACTCCAGAAGAAGCCTTCTCAGGAAAGAAACCTAATGTGGAACACTTAAGAATCTTTGGATGCCTTGTTTACATTCACATCCCTGAGGATAAAAGGAAAAAATTAGAACCCTCGGGAAATAAGGGCATATTTGTGGGATACAATGAACATCCAAAGCCTACAGAATCTATATCCTAGAAAAACATAAGGTTGAATTCATAAGAGACGTAACCTTCAATGAAAATATGGCTTTCAAGAAATCCATAGAAGAAACTATAAAAGAAGAAGAGTATGAAGATCCTAAAGAAGAAAGCACATGTCTTCCAGAAATTCAGAATAAAGAAACAGAACAACTTGATCATTTGATGCAACCATGTGAACCTATTGAATCGGTCATTGTACCCAAAACCAAGAAACATCCAGCTTGGCTTGAAGCTACTCTACAAGAATCATAAAGACTCAAAGCCCCAAGTGGCACCTTCAAAGAAAGAAAAAGGCCCAAAAGATTCTCCATCTATGCAACATGTATGAAAAAAATTATAAATGAAGAACCCACCACATTTGAAGAGGCAGCTCAGAAGAAACAATGGAAATAATCCATGACAGAAGAACACCAGTCCATCATGAAAAATGATGTATGGGAAATTGTGCCTAGACCCAAAGAAAAATCAATATTAACTTCAAAATGGGTCTATAAGATCAAACATGCAGCAAACAAAAGCATGGATAAATACAAAGAAAGGCTCATAGCTAGAGGGTTCTCCCATAAATAGGGAGAATATTATGATGATGCATTTTCTCCCGTTGCCAGATATACTTCTATAAGATCCATTATGTCTCTTACTGCTTCCATGGGATGGAGTTTACATCAGATGGATGTAAAGACAACTTTTCTAAATGGAGAAATCGAAGAAGAAGTATACATTGAACAACCTCAAGGATTTGAAGTACACTCCAGAGACACTCATGTTTGCAGATTAAACAAATCCCTGTATGGACTCAAGAAAGCTCCAAGATCTTGGTATGCCAGAATAGACAGCTACTTAATAAGACTTGGTTTCTCCAAGATTCATGCAGATCTAAATCTCTACTGCAAAGTCGTGAACAATGCACCTGTGATTCTACTGCTATATGTCAACGATTTATTATTGACAGGTGAAGAGTCTCTCATCACCTAGTGTAATAAAAAACTAGCTTCTGAGTTCGATATGAAATATCTTGGTCTCATGCATTATTAATTGGGACTAGAAATATGGAAGAAGTGTGGTGAACTACTCCTTGGACAAGGAAAGTATGCCGTAAAGATTCTTCAGAAGTTTAGAATGATGGATTTCAAATCCATGGACACTCCTATTGTTGGAAGATTGATTGTTGTCATTGATGTCAACCCTAGTCATGGGTTTTGGACTGCAAGATTGATAAAGGTATTTGGACATGAAGGAAAATGCACATGCATATACAAAACCCATGAATGGATAATATACATCATGTTGTTTCCGGTGGT
>SNQJ01S0058830.1:13703-31161 GCA_010110895.2 Picea sitchensis | reverse complement strand
TGTGATAGATTTTCCCTCCTATCATGTGCCTTGTTTCATGGATGTGTAGTCTAATCACTAGAAATTTTAATATTGTGTTTAATTCTAGCCTAAAAATGCATGCTACATTGAGTGATTACAATTTGTACACTCCTCTATTCAAGCTTCCAAGGAACAATCCTAGTATAGTGGTGGGTGTTTATTTATTTTTCCTTTATATTTTCTTTCAAGCATGATAGTTGTAACTATATATGTAGTTGTTTGACAATGTATTTTCAACACGAATAAGGTTTACTAGAGTTAAAATCCATGCTCTTGTCTGTCACTTTTATATACATCAAGATTACATTTAAGAAATTAGTGCAACTATTCTCTCTCTTTTATTCACTAAGATTAAACTTATGTGTCATTATTCTTGCTAAGATCGTGGTCATTTTCCCTCTCTCTTGGCATCAAATAAAATACTATTAAAGTGAATAAGCACTATAATGAAATCAATATTGTTAGTATATTTCATTCATCATGTTTTGGCATGAGAAAGAACAATCAAATTCAAATTGAAAGCATTCCCTATACTATCTTATATTTTCCAGCTTATAAAGACATTTGTACACAATGAAGAAGCATGTAGTGAAGATGAATTCAATCTCTTAATATGAGTAGGTAAGAGATCCATCCAATACTATTTGGACATGATAACGTAGGTATGATTTGCTCATGACATAAATTTTTATAGCATTGATATAGATAAGGCAAGCTAGCATTATTGTGAGGCCCTACACCAGGGCCTTAGATAAATATACTAAACTTCTGTAATAAGTATGGACATTTAATAATTTTTTTTTATGTTTTTCCCTATACAAATTTTAGTTTCAAGTCTCTATGAATTTCAATATTCTATAAGGTAATTTAACTGATTTCAAATTTTTATCACATCCTAAGATTATAGAAGATATCCATTTCTAGTATAAATTTCAATTACAACTTCGTAAATTGATACTTAACAACAAAATTAACAATTTATCCAGAACTAACTTAGGGATGAGGATACTAAAATACCTCTCCTCAAGTTGCTTATGTTTTTTCCCCTTTGATGATGCTAAGTTGTCTTCTATGTGTTGTCCACTGTCTGAAACCATATTTTTCCACCTAGCCAGCTAGGAACAACCTCACTAACTCCCTAGCTCCAGGAAACCTTGGGGGGTTTCCTATCCTTCTGTGTCCAAAGTCCCATCATATCCCACTAGTATGTCTAGGATACAAAATCAAAATTCGAGTCTCAGTCCTAAATACCTCATAACACAGTCTTTCCTAATTTGGTTTATCTTCCCTCTCAAAATCGTAATAACCTCTTCCAATCCTCCAGTCCCTCACCCCTCCAAAATCCTTTCCCTTATCCCTCCTTCCACTGCCTTCCCCTCGAAATCCCAACTCATCATCAAAGACATCCCTCCGTGACATTCTCTAACATGTTATCCTAAATTAGTAAATAACATTTAACTCACACCAACTTAATCAATCAATTAAATCAGGTAGTGTTTCCACACAAACACACACATATATTAATTTAATCAATTTAATAATTAACCTTAAATCTAAATTAATTACTTAATTGCATAATAATACTAAATCTCATTATGAATCATTTATACTAACATAATTGCAGACATTCATTAGTCACAAGAGTTTAAAATGAATGAAACATTCACCTAGATTAGCATGACTTAGTTAAGTATTTAATACAAAATAATAGGGAATAAGGCAGACACTAAGGTTGCATGACTAAACACAACAACACTCTCAACTACTTCGAACACCCTTCCTTCCTAACCTACTCCCATATTCTAGATCCTATCCTTCCTCTACTGGACTATACTAAACAGTTAACTATATTGACCTAACTCCAGATAGAACCCATAAGTGGAAGTTCCAACTACCTTGACCAAGATTCCCCAGTAGGCAACTAGCAGTCACCATCACACATCTAGGGCAGTGTGACTTAACATAATCTTCCCACGACTCTAGGTTTCAGTGGATAAACGGTGTGCAATTCCTCCACCCCTCCCAATATAACTAGGTTCAACACCCTATCATGGAACATATCACGGTGCTATGTTATGGGGTCTTTATCATCGAATGTCCAATTTCAGGAAGACGTGCCACTTGAAAAACCCGCACTTGCCCAAATATCATTGCCATGCATTTGAACCAATATAAAAATAACATAATGACACTTCCCATCATACCATTTCTCATTTGATGTCCACAAAATCGACCACTTATTATCACACGTCTTTAGCTACCCCATAGCGCATTCAACATGTAGGTTAGTTTACATCAAAAGCGCATGCATAACCATAAAATAATTGACATGTGATTTCCATCCTACTCATCAATGAACCATATAACTTAGCTAGTTCATCCTACACATGGTACTAATTGAATTTAAACATATTATTAAACCCGATATCCATGTACCAAATCCTTCAATTAAAACTTACATGCTAGAAGTGATTCACATAACATCCATCATAAAGTATAACAACAATTATTCATGGTATTCACCTATACATAGGTCCAGATGTCCATAAATTGAAGTGTCAATGTTTAATAGTGTTCCACAAATAATAAGCAAAGAAGTACAATTAGGATATAATGTAATTTAGTTTCTCAGGTCAAAAAGGGGTGTTACAATTAAGGAGATAAGGAATAATATAATGGACACAAGTCTGTCTTCTACCATGAACTACAAATTGTTATTGTATTTTCAAATATTTACTAAAACAAGTTGAAGTTCAAAAGGAAGTGATTAGAAAGGATTGTACACATTGAAAACTATGGCTTATGAACAAATGAAAGAGTTTAAGTAAATCAAAGAAACATCTCAAAGGATTCACCCTTAGACAAAAGTGCATGCCAAATAATTCAAGTCAAAGCAATGAAAACAAGTTTAGGAACTACACACAACCTTCATTTCTCTACAAAATAAATAAAACACCATACATCTATTCTTCCAATCATAAAAACTATCCAGGAGACTAAGAAAGTTAAATGTCTCACAATTATATTTTGACTCATGCTCAATGGCATGATCCTCTTCATCCACCAAAATTCACCTACACAGAGTTATATTTTCATCATTATAGAAGCTTGGTGTTGTTTCTAGTCCCAACAATATAAAGGATAAAACTTGAACCAATTTTCAAGAACTGTTGTTTGCTCAAGACATCAAGACCTTCAAAAGTAGGGAAATTATCCTATTTGTTAATTATATTGACATGAGTACCAAAAATAAAATAAAAATAGTAACAAGGTTAAGTCTTTCATAGATGACACATAGGAACTAATTAAGCATGTTGCTTACAAAAACATTCAGTTGAAGAATCATGAACTTGACTCCCTTGGTGAATTATATTAATCTCTTCTATATATTTCTTTTGTATTTTTTCTTTTTCTGTTTTTAATCTAGCAATTTCTTCAGCTAGTGCAACAATATTTTCTTTCAGAACAACATTCTATGATTGTGATTTGTCTCTTCATTGATAGGCTTCAATCAATTTCTTAGATTCGGTAAGTTGAAAATGAGGAATTTTCAACTTAGCTTTCAAGTTCTTTATCTCCTTTTCCTTTTCATCTAGAATCCCTTCATAGTTTGTGGTTGCTCTTTTAGAATCAGTGATTGATGCAATTTGACCTTCCAACTCCTTGACTTTGTTATCTTTGATCTTACTAATAGTCTTTTCATTACCGAGCTGCTGAGATAATATGATTACTACACTCTGTAACTTTCTTGCATTCACAAATGATTTGATCAACCTTCGAGAAATGATATCACATGCTTGTTTGTGCCATTCAACTAGATCAAGATCATTGATCTGACTAATATCTACTCCAACAGAGGTAGACTTGTATTTTGTCAAATCATAACCTTTTTATTATTCAGATTGTATAACTACCAAATTGAATTGATTATTTTTTATATACTCTGTATAAGTTATGAATCTAGGCCCTTAGAGTTCTTGGGCATCAGTTGGAGTGTTATCCTTAGTGATTATGGATTTAACCAAAGAGTTCTTCATATCTGATGAGTCTTATTTCTATTATGACAAACTCTACTCATTCTTTAAAGGTAGACCCGAGGAAACTATAACCAAAGTTCCTCCTGACTTCCTTTATTTTAGTTATCCAAGCAAAGAATCAACTCATTCTGAAATATGCTCCTAAATATTTTCAATTTCTTCTTTTGTTGCTTCTAGCAACTTCCCTCTTTTGATCTCTTGTTTTTCTTTGTCATCTAATTCAACTCCTTCTATATGCTTGATTGAAATATTAGTAGTTTGTTTGCTAGTGTTTGATTCTTGTTTCACACCAATGATCACACATTCCGAGTTAGTTATTTTAATATCTACCTCATGCATCACTATAGATTTTGATTGTGATTACGATTCCATTTTTATCCTGATGGTAGAATTCAACATGATCAACACATGTTGCACCTCTTCCCAGGTGTCTATTGATGTTAGTGGTAGCATTGGACATGTACTTCTGCATTGGCTTGTGTCTAGCATGTGGAAGTCGTTGAAATCCTAGTGTGAGTTTACTTTAGTTAAAAGGAATTAATTAAAGTAAAAGTGTTTTTATTAGTGAATTGATTTATTTAAGGAACATGCTGGGCATGCAACATGTAATCTAAATCTTAAGTGGATGTGAGAAGTAATCTCATCCGTAGATCGATTTGGAGATTAGAAATAGATTGTAACTCACGATTTTAAAAGCAAGGCTAGGGTGAAGGAGGGAGACACTTTGAGAGGAAGTCACTTTGGTGAGAGAGCAAGATCGAGGATAGCAAAGAAGAACTTTTGCTAGTGTGAGGAGTGTAGAAGAAGAAAAGGGCTTTTGCTTACACAAGATTGAGGAGATCTCATAGGTTGAGTGAAGATATTTTGTCCAAGTGTTGATGTAGAGAGGGTTGGATCACAAGGGACCATGATTAAAGATCTTGGATAGGTGGAGAAGGATTTCCATCTAGACATCATACAGGTTAAAGAGGAGAGAGAGCATAGGCTGCCGCAAGTGGGTTTTAGAGGATAAAAGTTGGAGGAAAGCATAGTGCCGTAAATAAATGTTTGTATGGATTTTCCATACATGTACATGGGTCACGGTGTGGACAATTGCATGCATACACGATTCACAAGAAGGTGAATCACGTACACCTTGAAAATCATGTTGTTCATGGGTCGTACAACATATTAGATTGTGTCAGGTTTGTATGTAGTTGTATTTCTCTCAGAGGGATATTTTCCCTATTACATGAGCTCTGAATTGACCTTAATAAAAGCCTCTTGGAACTAGTTTTCCCTCCGGGGTTTTTCCAGGGGTTTATACTCGAAAATATTGGTGTCATGTGTGTGATATTTTGGCTTCCTTATCTGTGTTTCCGCTGCATGTTTAGTTGATTACTCAACTGTGATTTTAGTAGATAAAGATATTTTATTTTGAGATAATTGTTGGGTGTTGAGTAGAGTGGTAAAATAACAACATGGTATTAGAACATACGAAGGGTTGAATTCCAGGAAAATCAACAATGTCTTTATTAGCAAGCATTTCAATAGGAGTATTTGAATGAAGTTGATATGAAGGCAAGCCTACATTTTTTTGTTGCTCAGATATAATAAGATATGGATCAAACTTTCATGATACATCCTTCTTCAGATTATAGGACAACATCAATTTGTTTATACAATCAATAGTTGTTATGTTTTTAATAAGAAAAGATAAAAAATCAGTAGGTAAATATAAAGAGTTCGTTTTACTCTTTGATACAAAATGTAACTAATCAGTTGCTAACCTTTGTCTGCAATATTCCAAAGAGAAAATATGAGGAGGAATGTAAACATGTAAATGATAAGGTTCTAACTCACAACCATATATTCTTATCACAATATATCTGTTAAATAAAAACCAATATCCTACTTTTAAAGTAGGATGCAAATGTAATTTATGTTGGTAAGATACATGAATCCTAGGAGGCTCTTGTCCCATAAGGAGACTATATGTATTGAATAAAAACTCATTAGCAAAATCCAGGAATTCTCCCTAAGTTTCTACAAATGTCAAAAGAGAAGTTCACTCTCTAGCTGGAAGTTCTTTCCCAAAATCATCCTTTTTTACTATTTCAAGGCATCTTTTCTCATAAAAGTTAGATTGAGAAAATAGAACTAAAAATAAAATATATGACTGGTATCTAAAAGATTTTAATTGTTCAAATGATGATAACTGGAAATGAATAGCGTTGGCTATAAATCTTGCAAAATCAAATTTAGAGACATTTATATCCATGATCTCATTCATAATTACTAGGGTGACCTCATCAATTTCAATATCATCCACATATCCAAAAATATATGTTATAAATAACACAATCAACCTTGCACATGGAGAACAAACTTCAGATTTGAATAGGAATTCCTCAAAGGTGAATGAAGGGTCAATATCAAACTTTTGAATTATACTATTTCTTTCATGGGCCAACCAACTTTCAACCTTTTTGAGAAGCTCAAGATCTAGGAAAGGTGAATTTTCAAGGGGCAAGTTTAACATTTGGTCCATGGCTCCCGTATGTTGGGTATGTGTTATATTCTTTGCATGTGTGTGTGTGGGCATGTTAGATATGACAACTGCGTCTGACAATCCCTCGTAGTAGTGCTCTGTTTGTGTCGTGTGCGTCGGGCACTTTCCTAGGGGGGTCCCACAGGGGGGGTAGGTATGCCCCCCCTGGTTACGCGCAGCATTCGGGGCAGCGCCCCGATTTTTTTTTTTGGGGTTGTTTTTGCTATTTTTAGCGGTTTACTAAAAATAATCTCGTTTTTAGGGATTAGGGTTTTGGTATCTATGGAATACCTAAAAACATTGTATATATTGTATAGTGAATTGTGAAATTCGATATAATGAATATAAGAAAGGTTTTCCCAGTTGAGGGTTTCTGGTATAAATCTCTGTGTACTATGTGAATGAGCCATTGATTTAAATTCTGTTTTGCTTAAGAATCTATATGCATTGCTTTACTTCACAGCTTTAAAACTAACACCGTAGACACAATGCATATATTTATTTTTCCATAAGTTGAAACAATACAATGTGTTTCTGCATTGTAAATCTTAGCAAAGGTATGGACAAGGTCGGGGTTGAAAAAAACTCAGGGAGTAAGGGTATGGAACAAACTGCTCCTCCAAAGACATGAATTTTCTGAACTTTTTGTAAGTGCATGTCCAATAAGCTCACTAATTTGATTCTAACATTCAGGGTTTAATAGAGCATTGAATATGTCATCTAGAATATCTTTAAAACTTTGGTTATCATCCTCGGATGGTTAATGTGGAACCTTCTTCTTCCTACGGGCATAATGCTTTCTCTAACACAATAAGAGCTTCTAATTTGAGAAACACAAAGTGGGTTTCAATTACTTACCGCTTCTACGAATTGGGTACCAGACATAAACTTTATTTTCTCTGGAGTTCCTTCCTCAACATTCTTCAAATGCAATAATAACCTAGTTCATCATCTTTCAATTGATTAGTATGTATGCCTTCATCCTATAATTAGAAAAGTATCCAATAGTATACCGGGGTTTCCTCCCAGCGTAATGTGAAGTCTATTATGAAATACATTGTAGTAATCGTCAACACCATGCATCTCAGACAAGTTACTGATTAATGAGTAAGATCTAGTGTGAACCCATGATGTATTTGAAACAAAATAATTTCCCTCTTGATAGGTTGTTGTCACAACATTTACTTTATCCCATGAGAAATATCGATGGGGTAGAAAACTAGTCCATTTATGGGAAGAAGTATTGTTCTCCTTCTCACCTCCATATGGGTCACATAACATCCCACAAGGGTTTTACCCTGCAGACACTAGTAGAATAAATTCATGGGAAGCTTCAAGCATGATCACACCAACATCACAACTAAGATAGATAAAAAGATAGTTAGGAGAGGAAAGAGATTCAAGCACATTTTTGGGGACATAATCCTTTCCGAAAACAGGGTCACTAAAGGTAAACTTGTCTTTCTTAAGCATATTAATAAGTGGTTCAGATCTTGAAACATTAACATCCATATAACAAATAGTTTGATAGTCGGGATATTCATCTTGAAATATATATTCCCACACAAGGTGAGAAAAATATCATTTCCCTGAAGGTGAAATACATTGATTGTTTGCTTCTTTTCTCAGGGTTGAATGATTGACACTGTTGCTTTGCTTCATTTCAATATATGATGTGAGGTATCTTCGACAACATACTCATAGTTGGGGTATGGGAGAAACTTGCGACAATTTCTAGGTCTAGAATGTTGTGTGTATAATCTAATAATATCTAGAGCACAATCTCATTCATTGTCAATTAGACTAGTCATGGTTAGATCAGTACATCGTGAGTAAAAGAAATCAATTCCAATTTTCCCTTTTTCGAAAGAGATGTCATGCTTTGCAACTCTAACTTTGTTTCTTTAATAAATTGGGTATCATCCTTGTCTTGAGTCCCTTATAATTTTTGTCTGTGTAACTTCATCCACAACACATTGATGCCTTTTGATAATAGGTCAAGGTAAGCACAAATCACCAAGGCTTGGAAAACAAAGAGGATCCAGGATGATCCTAGAGAGACATGGAGCAAGATGATTAAAGGAGGTGATTTCAAGAGAAGTCTTTGGAATTCCTTTAGTGATATCATAGGAGGTTTCTCCATATTACCAACAACGATATGTTCATCAAAATCAATCTACTCTATCACTGAGATTGGTGAAGGGTCTATAGGGTCATGGGAGATTCTTTCAAAATCCTTCACAATTTTCCCCTATGCTTCCAACAATGTCTAAGATAGATCAGGATAACGATAATCTAACATAACCATCAGTATGACCCAAAGTGTCTCATTATCAATTGAAAATAATCCTTCTTTGTCATTTCTAGGGAAAATTGACCTGCATTGAACTTCACAAGAGGCCCCTACTTCAGTACTAGGGAAAATGGGGGCATGGAAGGGTGAGAATATGTGTATACTTCTTCCAGAAAAAAATGTTCTCTAAGATTTGTATCGCCCGATGTGAAGAACGGTCCAAACGTATGTTGTTCAAATAGATCATCAACATCTCTAACATCCTTATGTAATCTTGACTCAACATGTATACTTGAATCAAGACATGATTTAGGTTCTTCATTTACTAGTTGGTCTTTCTCGTTAGAGAGGGAAATTAAATGAGGGAGCAAATCACCAATAGGAGGCATATCCTCCAAATGATATATATATATATATATAACATTTGAATCTCAAAGAAAATTCATCCAGGGATTTATCCTATTTCTTCCTCAATTTGAGGATTTCATCACACAACTTGTCATAATTATAGTTCTCAAAGGCATGGATGCATAAATTGTTCCCATGTGTGGATGGAAGCAGTAAGAAAAGTCTCACACCATCCTTCAAAAGTAAGAGTGAACAATCTGCAGATGATACCCTCATGACGAATATCATGAGAGAAACAATTCAAATAGAATTGAACGATATGTTCTGATGCAGATGTTTCTCGTTCATCATCAAATTTAATTTATAATAAGATATTGATTAACTTTCTAGGAGTGTTACCATGTACAGAACCATAAATACATCTCCATAAAGGGATTTGGGAAGGAGCCATTGATGGTAATTAAAGATTCAACAAAACATACTCCATATGCTCAACTTGTCTTCTGGCCCTCCTTCTAGCACCATTTTGTTGACATGGGTGAAGATAATGATTTCAACATGAGGAGGAGTTTCCCGATGGTAGGTCTCGATCATACCCACTTTCATTTGAATAGAAATCCCCTCCAGTATATGGACCCTATTACTACTAACCAAATGAATTTCTCTTAGAAGAGAGCCTTTTCATATAAGCTATACTAAACCCTAAATGAAAAATTACTCTAATATATTGATGAAAATTTATTGTAATGCACAATTGGTGTCCTATTCTAACAATAACATAATCAATTACAGGTACACAACTCAATGTGGAAAATAGAAATAGTCCTTGTTTCATAGAATCAAATCATATTAGCATACTTGTTTGCACATAGATGACCATAATTATGTTCTTGTAATTGAGCTTATAATTCATTCATAATTATCTTCTACAAATGATAATTCACATAAATGACAAATTGAGAAACATTTGCAGAAAACTATCAACAATAATGCAATATTGTATAAACAAATCATGAATTTGATTGTTATTATTGTCCCTCAAAGAAATAGATAATTCTCAAAAATACAATAACAAGGAGAGAGCTTTCTCACCCGCCTTAGAGGCTAATAAATGTATAAAACACTCAATTTCGGTTCTCTTGCCCCCCCTCCCTTTTTCCAATTACACTAGATCTCTTTTATACATGAAGGAGGACTGCTAAAGTTCTTAACTGTAGATCTTTTCAGTTACGATTGTTACAACTTCCCCCTCTTCCCATTCCTTTTAAATTTTTTATTTTTTAAAAACAAAGAAAAATCATTATGTAATATTCATTCCTACTCTAATCTCCTCAAGAAGACAAGAAACTTAAAATATTTGGCGATGAAGGGCTCTTCTTCTGAAATTTGGTCCAAATGAAAACCAAAGACGGGAAAACTTGTTCATTGATTCTGGACCTCTTACATATTCTCAAGGAACCCAGTTGGTCGAGAAGGAAGTGCAGATATTCCGTTCAACCTTATCCTTTTTGGAGCATGCATCATTGTCGACCTCTGTTCTTTTGCTTTACCTCTGCTGCATGGTCAAAACTTGGCGACTTATTTTGATCTCTATGGACCTTAGATTGAACTATGTGTTACTGCCATCTCTCCAATTATAGTTTGTGTTATCTAAGAATAGGTACTTTGTTGCTTGTGAAAATAAGTGAATCCCCTTCTGCATCTAGTGTTGTCGAATCTTGATAACTCCCCCTCATGGAAACATCCAGGAGAAGGAGTAAACCTATTCCAATGCTACAATCATGGTAGTGCATGCTCTAATTTCTCTCACTATTAAAAAATGAAGTTTCCCTGTCTCTCGTATTTATTTTATAGCCATCTAGTGAGATATTTCAGTTGATGTGATGATGAAATGGGAGGGATGCTATCATTATCAAATTCATAACTTCCTATGCAAAAGGATGATTCACCTATTAATTATCTGGGAGCAATGTTATCTTTGGACATTGCGCTTGGTGTTATCCTCTTCAATCCACAATCTTTCACATGTAATTGGCGTATCTGTCATAATAATTTCTAATCCATGCATTTTAACTATCTTTAATGATCACCATCACCCATCAAGTTTCATACATGGTGACCAACTCCTGCCCCTATCTTGATTTGTCATATTGCTCCCTCGAAACCTAAAAAGAGAAGATAGTTATTATCCTTTGTATTGAAATAACAAAATCCTTCAAGATTCGACCTATGTCTCTTCATAACACCCTATATTGCTTTGTACTTTATTTAGTTCATAGAAATTTCATTCGTATGAAACGACATCCTGAATGATATGCATACATGAAAAGATACCATAACTTATCATCGGAGGGTGAGTTCATGGAACATCCTATATTATAATAAGGTTTGTGGAATCTCAAACAAGTTTGTAAAAATTTGGATGAAGTTGGTATATAGTGAGGTTGGCTCAATATGTTTTGTGGGGATAACATTGGTTAGTTGTAGGGTTGCAAGACATGGGGTTTCAGGGATGCATAATTTTTGTGTTCTTACATTGTTTGGATAAAACTTGCGTACATTATCCGACATAGAATTTCCCACATGGGATGTGGCTCACATGTTTGTGATTATGCTACCAATTATTTATGTGATTCTGATTCGGCAACGCCATCAACATGATCCCCCCAATTATTAAACAACAAAGCTTTGTAGTTCTTCCAAGAAAAAAGCTTTTCAATGTGGTTTTGCAAGAATGATATGGACTTTAGGCATGCCTAACCTTTGCAAAGGTAACTCTACAAAGATGAGGCTCGCAGCGATAAGGTTTAGAGAGGTATGGCCCGCATGGTATGCAGCTCATGGATCACCACGAAATTACATATTGTAGTTTCTTGGAAACCCCCTCAAGGTTTGATACTCACAATGTTTGTGTCCTCATATTTTGTAGCTCACGAGTCGTAGGGAAATGTGTATCCAGATTTCACCATGCTTCCACAAAACAATTGCATCTGCACTCCCACAACCACAAACTAATGAGAATGGTTTGTGATGTCTATGTGTGCGGTTCCTCTAGGACAGTATGGAACTTTGAGATGTAATGTACTCATTTCTGAGATACCTCTAATTCTGCCTTCTTGTTGTGGTTAAGTTCCCCCTATGAATAAGTGAAACCCCCCTTGGATCAAGGCCCCTTCTTTGATCCAATACATAAGGAAAACAAATGGTAACTACTTTCCATTTAGACCTATTTCAACAAACACAATAAGAAGTAAGAGATATATGAGTCACCTTTTCATGATGGTTGTCCTCGTTGCTCCATCCTTTGACCTTGTTGACCAAGTTCCTTAGCACAAGATTTTGAATTGCAATGAAAAAAGAGGAATCCCCTTTCTTCTACTCTATATTGTTAGGTTATAATAGATCTATCTATGATGAATTTTAACAACAATGGACATGCATGTAACAAGTGACATCAAACATGAAGGGAATATTCCAAGTTATGTATTAATGGAAATAAATAATGAAGAACTTACAATCAAAGTTGTTGTTGCGGCAACTCCTCCAAAGATCTCCTATCCATCCCTCTCTTGAATTCTTCAAGATCAAAAGTATGATGCTCTCATGGATTCTCCTCCCCTTTTCACCTTGGAATGCACTTGTTATATAAGAGTTGGAGGCTTAACCATCATGGAGTATTTTGGGAGATTGTTGAGGATTTAGCTCCATAAGTTGGGATTTTGCTTATCTCATGGATATTGATTTTACCTAATATGGAGCCATGAGATATGAATCGAATCCTTGACCTCATATTCTCGAAACTAACCCTTAGAATAATGTGGGATAGCCATAAATACCTCTAACCACTTCAACGTTCCCCCAACATTGAGCACAGGGCATTGACAATGCTCCCTATACATGGGTGGGAGAGCATTGACAAGAGTTCAAAGCTACCTATACATGGGCAGGGGAGCATTGAACTTCAAAAATGGTCAAAATCGCAAGGTAAAAGGCATTGTTTCGACCTTCTCATGATGATTTTTTCTCCTCCACAATGACTAGGGATTATGACAAATGTTATTCCATGGTGTCAAAGTTGCGACACTTAATAAAGTGCACGTGACACTTAGTAAGGTGCATATGACACTTGATAAAGTGCATGTGACACTTAGTAATGTTCATATGACACTTACGACACTCAAGTGCGACATTTAGGTGTGTAACACTTCTCGGTCCAATTCAATATTTTTTTACCATTATTTGACTCAAGAAACCTGATACATACACATGCAATTCACAAGAACTTGATAAAATATAATAGAAATGAATAACATGCCATGCACAACATTAACAACAAGAATGCATGATATAAACACATATCATAGATAAATAACACACAATGGGATATATAAATTACACAAAAAACATAGAGAGAGAACTTATCATTTCAAACAAACTTTCACCAACTGGTTGTAGACGTCGAATGTTCCACCCTGTTAGCACTTTGTAAATTTTTTCCAGCTGAATAGACAAATGACAGAGGTAACTGTTTCAACCAGCTTTAGAACTGAGGCACTAGCCTTCTCAACTCACAGAGGGCTCTCTCGTGTCACTGGGTATATCTATGGAAATCGATGGCTAGATTTGGTTTGTTTTGGGAAATTTTAATAAAATGACTGGAAAAAACAAGATAACATTTGGGCTATGGGGTCTGGAATAAATAGAACACATTATCAAACCTGAGAACTATTCAGAGGAAAAGGCTAAATCAGGCAACGAGTCTGAGTTTATATCTGAAAATTTCGCATGATATCAGAGGAAAAATAAGCATATAACTACATCAGAGCATTACAGAGATGAATTCTGAATAAGTTAAGAAGAGAGAAACATAGTCTAAGTTGCTAAGCCAAGAGCATCAAATAATGAATTATGGGCCTCTAAATCTCCAATTTAGACAAAAGGAAGTGTAAATGAAGTATATGCTTACATGAAATACATACTATGAGGGGAAAACAAGACTCATATCACTGCTAGTTAGAATCTTTTCATAAACAATCCAAAATCTGCCTCTGCATTTATATATTCATACTAGCCCCAAAATTTACAAAAGTCTTTCTGCATAGAGGGCATGCTCCTCTTTTCCCATGCTTTACATCCTTGGGATGATACATATATAGAGAAGGTTCCTTCATGGAATTCAAAACGTTCAGACTTCTCGTAATTCTAAAATTAGAGATGAGTTACAAGGAGGAATGATTTATAATAACCGTTATCCTATTTTAAAGGGACCGTTAGGAACAAGTTCATCATTTCCAGGCCCTTTTCTTCGACCACCATCTGTCCAAAACATGCTGAGATGTAATTATTCTAGTCTGGGAATTTATTTCAGCTCAGCGATCTCCTCCTTTAGAGTGACCAACCAGGCCGGTTGATTCTCCCCACTGCTTTAAGTCGTTGCAGCCATGTTTTCTGTCTTCTGTCATTTGCTCCGTTTCTTTTTCACAACTAGCTTGTTGATGATTAGGTCCTTCATGATGGGATTTAGCCTGACTTCTAATCCTGGGTCTATAGCAGGTTCTGTATGGAATTTAGTTGTTAATATACGTGCAATTTCCCTTTCCTTATTACTAGTAGATAAACCCGCCATGTTACTTGAATGACATGTTTGACTGGATATGGCTTGATTGGCCTTGTCCATGTATCTTAGTATCATGAAAACCAAGATGTTCCTTCAGAAATTAGAGAGTCAGTATTACAGATGAGATGATACCCTCATACTTGAGAATCGATAGTTATGGAGTTTCAATCATGAATTACTGATAGAGCCACTTGCAGGTATGTTGGTTTACCATGCTTGGCTAATCCATTTCAAATGATTATCTTTCGAGTTCATTATAGGGTGGCGTTCATCTGACATCATACGGTTGTGAAGTACCGAACAAGTGAAGCGGGGTGATTCTGACCATCTGTCGCCTGCCCCACGAGTGGTTGATTTGACATATTGAAACATGTGACATCGGGGATTTTGCGAAAGTGGTTTTAGGCAAACCACCTTTTGCCCTGATGTATCTTTGGAGGCGCCACGCTTCCATTTAAAAACCACAATGGTTTTCCCCGGTCCGTCTTTACATGGTTAAGTCCCGTGCAAGTTCACCGCTTGATATGGGCCCCAACCATTGATTTGGGTCATTTTACAATCGACGGTCTGTCGAGTTATACCCTTTGCACCTCCGCTATATTTTTTCATATGCCGCTAGATATGTCCTGGTCCTCTAGATTATGAATTCTCCAGACTATCACACTTTCGAGACGATGTAGCTCTTGCTAAATTTTTGAGACTTGGATCTTGTCTGAAAATTGTTATGGTGATAACATAGGCTCCAACTGGGGATGTTATCCTCCTTGTGAGGTAGCAAAGAACTCGTAGACCCGGTGCTTGATCCATTGGACTGATCCCAAAACATGTGTATGTACCTTGCTCCTACCATATCACTAGTGTCTTCTGAAGTCCAAACTCTGCACGCTGCTCTCAACTGGATACTGAACACTGAATATACTGTTGAAACTGACTGTACACAATACTGGAAATATAAACTGAAAAATGCTTGTCCAACAAGCTTATTCGTGCATTCCTACCTACCCTAAAATGTTGAAATGAATACTCAATCAAGTGATGCTAAAGTGCCAATGTAACCAATCAAGCAATTGGCTTCCTAATTTTTCTTCGCTCACATCTTTCGTAAGAAGACAGACAAATGTAAAATATGGTAGCGGGAAACAAAATTTGAATCCAAAATCTGGGTTTATGAATGAAACAAACTCCTTCTTCACTAATGACTGTAATAGGATGGACACCGGATCTTGAAAACCAGGAAAAATAATTTCTTCTTGGAGAGAAAAAGCAAAAATACGAGACTCTTTTGTAAGTGTTTGTTGTTCTTGCTCTATTTCTTCTGTTTTGAGAACATTTTCAAATGAAATGGAAGAAATAGGTTTGTATATTTCTCCATGCATCTCAAGAAAAACATTCATACATTCTTGAACATCTTCGAATATGATGACCATATTATGTGCATCAAGGCTATCCTCTTGTTCATCAAACAATTCTGATTTGGTTTCATTAAACTTATGGAAATTTGTTTCAAGACTACCATTTTTACTTTCAAATGAATTAATAGAAATAAGTTCTTGCTCATAATATTCTTGCAAATGCGAAAATTCGACATCATGAACTACTTCACAGTCTAGAGTTCTCATGGATGTATTTCCAAAATCCTCATCTGTGTTTGTGTTGTTTAGAAATTGAATCAGTACATCATTCTCAGGGGAAGAAAGACAACTTTGAAACACTTCGTCATGCTAGAAACATTGTTGAATGTCTATATTTGTTTCAGGCGAATGGTAATGGCCTTGAACAACAATCTATTGAGCATCTTCTTCTTCTTTTTCACGCTGATAGCTGAGCATAGGCTGCAGATCTGACCTAAAATAAATTTTCATGTGATCATCAATATGGTTATCATTACTGGCTAATCTACTTCTCTCTTTGTATTCACCATCATGTCCGGTGGGTTTCTGCCTTGAGACATTACACATATTTTTCTTCAACAATTTGAAAGAAGCAGAACATAGTGGCAAGGTTGTCTCACATGATTCAATACTTTCTCCAGTCTCTTTACTATGGGTGTTACCCATGATTTTGGTCATCATGATGATGTATTGATGATGGCGTATTCAGGCTCTTCATTAGAACTTTTTCCTGAGAAAAGTTACCTTCATCTCTTTCTAGAAATCAAATTTTTGAGGACTGTTCACAGGTTGCTAGTATATTTTCCTGCGAGAATGTATGATTCTCGTAGGCTGCTTTAAGCCAGGGTGCGAGAAGTTTGCACTATGTTGTATGGCTAGGGTGAGAACTCTTTTTAAAGAAGGGAAAAATATGAATTCTCGAAGCTTCTAGAAGGGAATCTTCTGGAAGGATGAGATGGCATTCGAAGGGTTATCCTAGTACTGGATTTCCTGATATTTTGGGATCATTCTTATCCAAGTAACCAATTCATTCTCTCCTATATATTGAGATAATTCTCATGGAAAAGGTTAGAAGCAAACAAGGTTAAGTGAGACATTGGAGAATTAGTGAAATATTGTGTGAAGGACTGAAGCTACAACAGCTAGGGAACTCCAACAAGTTTATCAAAGGTAGTTGATCTTCTTCATGCAAGTGAGCAAGTGTGTGTGTCAGAGCTAAGG
>SNQJ01S0058829.1:48219-58534 GCA_010110895.2 Picea sitchensis | reverse complement strand
TAATGCACACATTTCAATTCATGGAGAAGGACAAAGGAGGATGCCCTAGCCTTCTTCTTGTTAATTTCTTCATTCACTTTAATTTGTGATTTGAGTATTGAAGAAGTGTATGCCCTAGCCTTCTTCTTGTTAATTTCTTCATTTACTTTAATTTTTTATTTGAGTATTGAAGAAGCCCAAGAAAGGTAACAATTGGTTAAATGCAAATTAGGAAAATGCATTCTGGGTTTAACGAGAAGGGCAACAATTACAACAAAGAGGGGTGGTCGTTGTCTCCACACATGGAAGCCAACATAAGAAGTATAAAATTCCATTTTCATTTAGCCATGTTGGCACTAGTGTGTCATACGCATTGCATGCATATGGCATGAAGGGCATGTGCATATGTTCTTGGTAGTTACAATGATAGGTGATCTTGCATGGAGATTCAAATAATATGAAAGTGGATATGGATGCCTAAAACAGTTGGTGATTTCTTGCATGTGGTTTTAGAAACCATACATGGTTTGTAGCTTTAGTATACTTATATATTGAGTGTTTGGGTTGGAGGTATGGTGTGATTTTATGAAATGTACCATTATTGTATGCTATAGAAATTTCCCTAGAAAATGTATGCTACTAATTACTCTTGTTAAGATTGGAAAATGTATGCTACTAATTACTCTTGTTAAGATTGGAGCTTTGTAAATTTCGTTAAATTCTTGTTGAATAAGACATTGAGCTTGCTTTGGGCTATGGATTGTTTTTTTCAGAAAGGGTTGTATGTCTGCTCCATGGTATTTCATTAATTGTTTAGGTGGAACAATAGTGGGAACTACCTCTGGTATTCTGTAGAGATGACCCCCTAGAGAAACAATGACACTGCAGGGTCGAGACTCATAAACAGCATGGCGTCTCCACATATATGGTTGGCCCAAGAGAACATCACAGACATCCAGTGGGGAAACATCACATAATACCTCATCCTTGAAGGGCTTGATGTCGTATGACAATCAACACTGTTAGCTGACACGGAGATCTTGTCCTTGGCGAAGCCACCCGATGTTGTATGGTTGCGGGTGTGGTGTTGTTGACAATCCCAACTGTTTGACAACCTCTGCTAAGATGAGGTTCTTTTGGCTTCCGCTATCAACAATAAAATGCAGTGGGGTCCCCTGCACCCACATATGTGAATGAAAAAGGCACTCCCCCTCTTCTGGACCTGTTGGTTCTTCTGGTTGAATTGATGTGGTCGCAACAATAGCAGTGGGGTCTGCATCGATGATCTAACTTTTACCAGTATTTTCATAATCAGATTCTAAATCAAGGTTCGGCTCCCTTTCTTTTATCTCGGCCACCAATGATTGTTTTGAGCGACATTCATCGGTGTTGTGCCAAGGTATTTTGTGGAATTCGCACCATTTCCCGATGTCCTTCTTTGTTTTTCTATGACCCTTCTTTTCCTGTGGTTTAGACTGATTTTCAGGAAGTTGTTTGTTAGGGCCATATTTCTCATACTTTGGTTGTTGCGGATTTGCATATCTAAACTCTCATTTATTCTTGTGCTTAAACTTATGCTCGATTTTCACAGCATATCGATAAGCAGAACCGAGTGATGAGATGTCCAGAAAATCTATTTCAATTTGGATGTATCTGTGTAGAGCCTCACGGTATTTCAGAACCAAATGTTGCTCGGAGTCTTTGATACCCAGCTTGGTGCGCAAGGTATGGAAGGTATTGGTGAACTCTAGAACTTCTTGGCCCCTCTCTTTCTGCAGTGTGGTCCATCTCATGTACTGGACTCATAGTTTCCAACAGGGTAATATTGTTCCTTTACCGCATCCACAAAAAAATACCAACTGGGCTCGACCCCATATATTCCAGACTCCTCTATGGAACTTTTCTCCCAGTAAGTTTCCCACCAATGTTTGACATGAGGGAGAGCTTTAAGGAGTGAGAAGGTGATCTTTTCTCTGTCAAAAAAATTGTGAACAGAGAAATAACCTTCTAGCGGATTTAACCATTTGTTTAGGGCTTTTGCATCTATCTGTCCTTCAAATACAGGAATATCAAAATTAACTTGTACCTTGAAAGGTGAGGTGCTTCCAAAGTGGCCGCTTGATGAAGATGCACCTGTTTCTATCGGTAGGCATTGAAGGATGTGGGAAAAATTCTCCATCATTTAGTCGCGTGAGAGCTTTCTTAAGTAACATACTGATAGGATCGTATGCTCCATCGTTTTTATTTTCTTCCGCCATTGAGGGTTTCTTGGGTGTGCGAGAGAAATTGTCCTCAAGGGATACAAGCTCGAGACCCAACTTGCTATACTCATACCTCGTCGGGGACATGCACTGAAAAACGATCAAGAGTAGCCTACTCTAATACCATTGATCTGGATTATTCTCGGTACGAAATGAGAGCGGAGATATAATAAAGAAATGCACAGAGATATCGCAGATAGCCAATAATATAACAGAAATGTATCATAGATGCAACCATAAACATAGATATATAGTAATACACAATTTCTATTAATGAAAGAAATGTACAGAGACTGTAAAAATACAGAGTGAAAGACTCGCTAGAATGGTGGCAGCTTATCTCTAAGAAGAGATGTGACGGCTACTCGCATTCGCAAGAAGATGATTACAATGAGGCTCTGAAGGAATTTTTATAATAAACAGGAATGCCAAAAACCCTAAACATCCAAAAACCTAACCCTAGGAGATGAAGTGCCAAAAGTCATGTGGGCCCCGTTTGGGTAAGTTAGTACATCAACTTCCCGGGGTCGTAACTTTTGCATACGATCTTCGTTTTAGGCGTATGATAGTCCGTTGGAAAGGTATCATAAAGGAGATTCATTTTGGGGGCTTAACAATGCCTTTGATTATCATTGAGAAGCTATATATTGAAAAATCTTCATTTAGGCCCTCAAAATAGCCCCGAAAGTTAAAACTGCTAAAAATAGTAAATTGCCAAAATTGCCAGAAAATTGTTTTGAGCCAGTTGGAAATTGTGGGTGGCCACCAATATCCACCTGGATCACCTAAGGCCTATTTGGAGTAGTAAGAGGGGTGTATAGCCTATGTTTCTTGATGTTGGGCTTGGCAATGGCGTAGGCATTGCAATATCTGATGTACTTTTGGATGTCTTATCAAATCTTTGGCCAATAAAATTGCTTTTGCAATACTGTCGTTGTTTTGTCTACACCAAAATGTCATGCCACCTAGCTGTAATGAGATATCTAGATCATCTTTGCATGCTCGCTTGAAGGAACACATACATGGCTCAAATGTCATAACAATCCATCCTAAAGATGAAAGTTCTGAATTTTTTTTTCCTACGCTTAATTTCTTATAGGAAGCAGCAAATTTAGAGTCATTATTGTATAATTGTGTCCACCCGGACGTCTCATGCCCACATAAGTTAAGAATTGTGGTTATCACCACAATTGGGGGTCGACTAAGGCAATCAACAACATGGTTGGTGATTCCCTTCTTATACTTGATGTTCAAGTGGAATNTAAAAATACAGAGTGAAAGACTCGCTAGAATGGTGGCAGCTTATCTCTAAGAAGAGATGTGACGGCTACTCGCATTCGCAAGAAGATGATTACAATGAGGCTCTGAAGGAATTTTTATAATAAACAGGAATGCCAAAAACCCTAAACATCCAAAAACCTAACCCTAGGAGATGAAGTGCCAAAAGTCATGTGGGCCCCGTTTGGGTAAGTTAGTACATCAACTTCCCGGGGTCGTAACTTTTGCATACGATCTTCGTTTTAGGCGTATGATAGTCCGTTGGAAAGGTATCATAAAGGAGATTCATTTTGGGGGCTTAACAATGCCTTTGATTATCATTGAGAAGCTATATATTGAAAAATCTTCATTTAGGCCCTCAAAATAGCCCCGAAAGTTAAAACTGCTAAAAATAGTAAATTGCCAAAATTGCCAGAAAATTGTTTTGAGCCAGTTGGAAATTGTGGGTGGCCACCAATATCCACCTGGATCACCTAAGGCCTATTTGGAGTAGTAAGAGGGGTGTATAGCCTATGTTTCTTGATGTTGGGCTTGGCAATGGCGTAGGCATTGCAATATCTGATGTACTTTTGGATGTCTTATCAAATCTTTGGCCAATAAAATTGCTTTTGCAATACTGTCGTTGTTTTGTCTACACCAAAATGTCATGCCACCTAGCTGTAATGAGATATCTAGATCATCTTTGCATGCTCGCTTGAAGGAACACATACATGGCTCAAATGTCATAACAATCCATCCTAAAGATGAAAGTTCTGAATTTTTTTTTCCTACGCTTAATTTCTTATAGGAAGCAGCAAATTTAGAGTCATTATTGTATAATTGTGTCCACCCGGACGTCTCATGCCCACATAAGTTAAGAATTGTGGTTATCACCACAATTGGGGGTCGACTAAGGCAATCAACAACATGGTTGGTGATTCCCTTCTTATACTTGATGTTCAAGTGGAATTGCTACAAGTATGTAGACCACTTCTGATGCGGATCATTATCTAACCCTCCTTGTGTCTGCATGAATTCCAAATGCCTATGATAAGTGTGGATGATCATTTCCTTCCTCAGAATGTAATGCCTCCACTCTCGACATGCCTCCACAATGGAGTACATATCTTTTTCGTAGGTGGGGTATCTATGAACAACATCAGATAGTGTTTCACTGTGATAGGATACCAGATTCCCATGATGAGTGAGGATTGCATCAATAGCATAATATGAAGCATCTGTCTCAATATCAAATGGTTGTTGCAGGTCTGGAAGAATAAGAACTGGTGTTGAGTGTAACGTACCCAACCACTAGATTGGGCCACGCTATCCAAGAACACTCTTATTTTGAACTATGATAATCATTAACTAATAAAGAAGCATGAAAGAAACATAATAATTGCTTGTGCAATAATCAAGATTAATGCTAGAATTAAAATGATTTCTTAAGCATCCCATAAATAGCCATAAACAACAAGCAGGCACATTAAATATACATATCTCAGAGACAACAATCAATACACAATGGAAATTAAATATCCAAGGAAAGGAAACCATGATAGGGAGCACTTTTCTTAAACAAAACCAATCACCAACTAGATACACACCAAGGACGTTCCACCCAACCTTAGGCATTGGTGTTCCAAGTTTCAACAGTAGGTCACCCCCAAGCCAGGGATATGAATCCATAAGGACGGGTTCCATAGTGACACTCAACTTCCCAAACCATTCAACACTCTAGATCTCATAGGTTTCTCAACACACAACAATCCAAAGTACACCAACTCTCTTCTCTCCAGCATGCACAACCCAAAGATAATGATCCCCCTTCTATGCCACCCAGTCCCTCAGGTTGTCCACTTCTTTCTAGGGCTCCAATGCATCTTTTCAAGAATCGCCATGTTGGGACTCTCAGGACTCGCAGCTGTGAACAACGTTTATCACATGCCAATGTATCGCATGCATACAAGCACTATTTCATGGCTGAAATACACCAACAATTACTACTTCCAGTGAACCATGGCTACTTTCCTAAGCAATTCATCCCCCATGTTCCTACCAAGAACAAGAATGAATGAGGAATAGTGAATGATAAACAATGAACAAAGAGTGAACGAGGAGCAACAAACTATAGATGAAGATTCAATTGAAGTTGAAGTTATACATGAACCTGATTTTCAAGAGTTCATTAACAAAAACATGTTAATGGTGTAACAACATGCAGTAAATCAACTTCCATAGATACAAAATCATCTTTCCAAGCATATAATCATACCTTAGGAATCCCGAATGGGGTGACACATAGAGAAGCTCTGCCACTCGACTTAGCACTAAGCCATGGCTTAAATGTTGTAGGCCACTCCCCATCCCTTCAATATTAAAGATGGTAGCAGGCCATTACAGTAGATTTACGAAGGCGGGACTTCTCCCTCGCGCGAAATCACTAGCACCACCAACATTCAATATGAAAAAGTTAAGGAGGGGCCATGTGATGTCGTCCCACGAAAATATGAAAGCAAGAAATCCTAGACATAGCTGGTTCATTCTCGTCTTGGACCTCCCTGCCAGTTGTGAGCTCTGGTGTAGTCTCCTCTGTATCTCGTCGACTCCGGAGGTTCCCTCCATTAACTCCTCCTCCGCAATGACAAGGGAGCAAGGCAAGCCTCACCGAGGCTCAGCTTGGTACACCCACAAAGTGTAGCGATAGAGAAGGCATCATTTTGAGCGTGCACTCTCGACAACGAATTCTATCCTTCGGCAGAGAGCTAGAGTCGCCTGCATGGCACTCCATGCCACTATAGGTGAGCCTGTGATAGAGCGGAGCACGCATACCCCTGCAACTGAGCCTAAAACACTAGCTGCAAGTTGTCTGAAGGGAGAGCTTGCAGAAGAGTTCCCAATTTTCTAGGTAGAAGAAATACCATGCCCGGAGGATATTGCGACCACCCTGGAACCTCAAGCAACTAAGCCTGAAACACAGGATGGAAGCGGTCTGAAGGGATAGCCTGCAGAAGAGTTTCCAATTTGCTACGTAGAAGAAATATCGTGCCCGGATGATATTGCGACCACCCTAGAACCTCAAGCAACAGAAACAAAAAGGGGGAGGCTCTATGAGGACATCCCAACCTGCTACGCCGAGGAGGTGACAAATGATGATGAGGTATCGAAAAGCGCCTGTGCAGAACTGATACATCACACAGACATTGCAGTCATGAACGCGGATGAGGCTAGATATGAAGTGGGGAAAGAAACCTCAAGTGAGGTAGTAACCAACGAATTTTATGTTCCATTCCTTCGCGCAAAACATCTGGATCTCTTGTTCGAACTCCGAGGCCACATGTCAGACTAGGAGCACAGAGCGTTCCTCATGGGACAGTGCTTGGACTTGCTCCTTGACACTTACTCCAACACTCCAGCAAAGCGAAAATGTCCAACGTGTGCACAACCGTTTGTCATTCCGGCCAAATCCGCGTGTCAGGAGGACAAGGGCGACAGGTCACCGGGTATTTGAGATTTTCTTTTCTAGTCTGGTTTTACATCATGCTGTTGTTCAAAGTTAAGACAATCTATTGCTATCTGTCCTGGTTTCCTTTGGGCAGGACAGATGGAAAAACAGTATTTTAGCCTATCTTCCTAGACATGCTACACTCGCCCCAAATTGTGTTGGTTTCCGATAAAATAGAAGCATATTTGGTGGCACAGTACGACAATATCTCTATGTATTTTTGTCTCTGTATCGTTGTCAATTTAATATAGCAGGTAACACCCATTTTTTACTTAAAAAAAAATCATACTTTGGGAATAAATCCACAACAACAAACACAGAACATGACTCAGATATGATAAGGAAATTACCTTTCATATTCTCAACTATTCCTGACCAATAGACCAATCCACTTCCAAAATGCAGGATTACTTCAAAGAGACTCCACTTCACCTATTTCAGTTCAACATCAGAATGTCAATTTCCAACTTTGTCATCAAGTTGGTGACATGGAGAATTAGTGTTTTGATCACCATCCTTGTCTTTATTGTGGGAAGACAAATCATCATTCAAACATATGTCAAAAGAAGAGTAAGAATAAAAATTCAATAGTCCATTATGGTTGGATATGTTCTTGGTGATGGAATCAACAAGTCAAGAAGTTGCATAAGTATTCATTAGGAGAAATTTGAGGTCTAAAATTGGTCTCCTAAGGAAAATAATAAAACAATAGTTAAAATAATAATAAAAAGTTATGAATTTTCAAAGGAAAAGAAAGAAAACTACTTGTTTTAATCGTATTTTCGATTATCTCCATATAGGTTTACTCAAATTTCAAGTGTAGGCACTCGTTGGATGAAGATTTAAATTTTGCGTCCAATGAGTTCCTACACTTGAAATTTGAGTAAACCCATAAGAAGATAAGTCAAAAATACGATTAAAAAAATAGTTTTCTTCCTTTCAAGAAACACATTTTTTTTGTATATTTCTAGTTTACCTCCGTGTGGGTCTATCAAAAGTAAACATAGTGGGTACTACTCGTTGGATGTGGAATTTAATCAATGACTTCCTACACTTGAAATTTGAGTAAACCAATAAGGAGATAAGTAAAAAATATGATTAAAAAAAGTGGTTTTCTTCCTTTTCCTCCAAAAATATTTACCCTTATGGTTGATATCATCATCTTGAATCCTATTGGTTATTTTAAATTTTATTTTGATAGTACATTTTTTAAGCCCATTTTTACCTCAAATTTCCGCTAATGATCATTGAGTTTAGACACAAACAAAGCCATATTTGCATACAAAAAGATACAAAAGAAGATTTTAGGCATGATTGGGGCCCATTCTAAAATTGAAAATGAGTACACTAATAAAATGATACTCACCTGCACCTCAAGGGGGGAGTACATTGATGAAATCAAAATGGTTAGTGGTCAACCAAAACCATCAGATACATGGTATCAAGTGAAAATGGTTAGTAGTCAACAAAATCCACCACATTAATCAAGTCAAAATGGCTAGCGGTTAACCAAAAACCACCAGATGCAATGATGAACCATTCAAGAATAGAAGAATCCAAAATCTCAAGTTTGTATCCTTTCAACGATCCTCTCTCCTTGCACTTAACAGGGGGAATATCAATGATGATAGTCAGGCTTCAATTTTTGAAGTCTTATCAATCAAAATCTAGGAATTCCAACATAGAAACTAGTCCCCTCAACAAAACATCTACAATTAAATTAATCTATCTCATCGAATCAAGATATTTGGGAAGATCTAGCATAGAATCTAGAATCCTCTCATTGATCTTCAACTGTTGATTGAGATGTTGTTTGACACCTAATTGTGTCTAAATTCAAAGAGAACTTCAGTGATCCTATTAGTTAAATAATAATGGAAAGGTGATCCTATGTGCTCACCAAATATCAGAAGACACAAGTTTCTTGTAGCCAAATTACTTGGCAAATGATTTTAAGTAATCGAAAAATGTTCAGAAATGACAGTTGTTCACTTCCAAAATTTTACTCTATTTCAATGTTCATTTCAGATGAACCACTCAGCATCCATATTGACATTTTTCAAGCATATCTTCATCAAAGATCAATTCAAAAGTTTTAGATTGAAGATTGAAATGATACCAATTTATGCACCAGTTATCGTTTCCTTACTGGAACAATTTTTCATACTTGTGATTGAGGGGGGGACTGTTAGAATGTGAGTCCCTAGACAATAATAAATTTTGAGACCACATTCTTATGAGTTCTCTAGATCTAGATCTAGAGGTGGTAAGATCCATGTACTATAAATTGATATCATGAAATGAACACATGTTTATAATATGGCTTAAGCCTTTTTCGCCAAGTTCTTCTCTTTCCTGTTTTATTTCTTAACAAAGGATTACACAGTGAAGTCATGGATTGGGATTCAAGAGTATTGTCCTCTAGGGAAAAAGAAAACATACATGAAATTATTTTTGCATGTAAATTTCTACATACCTTGTGATCAAAATTTGGTGTTGAATGGAATTTATGACTTTCTCTATGCCAAAAGTATGGTGATTCAGCACGACTAGTCTAATTGGATTATTGATATAGAAGGCTTCCTTGACGTTATGAAATCTTGAACACAAATTCTGAAATTATTTATGTCTAGTAAAATACCATTTTGATCTTGCTCAAAGTAAAGAAAGAAAAACTTTAATTTCATTACAACACAATTATTAAACTTATAAGATATAAATATTACTCATCATTCATCAAAAATTTTAGAAGAAGAAATTTTACTCACCAATCATTCACCCAATAAGTCTCATTTAAATTTTTTACAAGATTTCTTAATTCATATATACTAAAATAATCTTTTAAAGTTTTATTATTTTAAAAATTAAACCTTTAAAATTTTTTATAAAATTTCCTTGTATTAAAATAATTTGTTTAAAATGTGTTATTTTAAAATTGTAAACCTGAAAAAAAAAATATCCATACATTAAAATATTTTTTTTTAAATTTATTATTTAAAAAATGTAAACCTTAAAAAAAAAAAAAAAAACCACCTAATTTGGCCTCCGCTGTGCCTCTGTCCATTCTTTCATTACTTCCTCGGTCCATTCTTTCATTACTTGCTCAATTGCACATACCACGTCCTCTTCACCATTGAAGAGAAGAAATCGTCACATAAATTAGATGTAAACACTTTCAACATGCAAACACTTTCAGGCCACATTCATAACAACCATGCCCATAGTCGATTTGACGTTGCTTCAACCTTGATGTCAACCAACAAAATAAAAACGATTTTCATGATATCTCTTTTGATAAGGCCAATCCAAAGGG
>SNQJ01S0058829.1:18443-42908 GCA_010110895.2 Picea sitchensis | reverse complement strand
ATATTACTGTATCATATTAAATGTGAAAGAGAGATTACAACCATGGCCTTGATGTTGTAAGGTCCCTTCCAACTGTCCTTCATTCCCCACACACTTTCACTCCAAGAATTCTGAGAGCATAGATCTAATGATATTCTCAATCTATCTTGACAAAGCAAATCTCAAAGCCACTCCAACCAAGCTAATAATTCCAAGCCAACCAAAGCCAACAATCTCAAAAGCTAACCAAAGCTAACTAGCTCCAGAACCCCTTCTCCATGAGAGCTCCTCTCCTTTTATAAGTTGAGGAGGATAAGGTGAGGAGGTTAGGATGATCCCACTAAATCATGAAAACGAGTAAGATCCAAACCATTCGGATGCCACCTCACCATGAAAGTTTCTCCTTCTAGAAGATTTGAGAAAACGCTCGTTTTTCCCACGTGTAAGCATTCTCGCACCCTACTTATAGTGCAACCTGTGAATTGTTCGCACCCTAGCTATGATACAACCTGCGAGAATCAGACATTCTCACACCCTAATACATAGGAAACCTGTGAACTTCCTTTTTTATAAGGTTTTTACACAGGAAAATGCAACTTCTTTTCTCAGGAAAAGTTCTTCTCCCTTCTCTCTTCCGGAACTCAGGCCACTGACCCCTCTGAAGGAAACATATAGGTTTACATCCTTAACGGTCATAGGGATGACGAAAATAATGTGTAATAGTGGTATCAGAGCAGGCTACTCTTGATCATTTTTTAGTGCATGTCCTCGACGAGGTCTGAGTATAGCAAGTTGGGTCTCGATCTTGTCTCTCTTGAGGACAATCTCTCTCGCACACCCAAGAAACCCTCAATGGCGGAAGAAAATAAAAATGATGGAGCATATGATCCTATCAGTATGTTGCTTAAGCAAGCTCTCACGCGACAAAGGGACGAAATGATGGAGAATGTTTCCCACATCCTTGAATGTCTACCGATAGAAACATGTGCATCTTCATCAAGCGGCCACTTTGGAAGCACCTCGCCTTTCAAGGTACAAGTTAATTTTGATATTCCTGTATTTGAAGGATATATAGATACAGAAGCCCTAAAAAAATGGTTAAATTTGCTAGAAGGTTATTTCTCTGTTCACAATTTTTTTGACAGAGAAAAGACCACCTTCGCACTCCTTAAAGTTCTCCCTCATGTCAAACATTGGTGGGAAATTTACTGGGAGAAAAGTTCCACAGAGGAGTCTGGAATATATGGGGATGAGCCCAGTTGGGATTTTTTTGTGGATGCAGTAAAGGAACAGTATTACCCTGTTGGCAACTATGAGGACCAGTACATGATATGGACCACACTGCGGCAAGAGAGGGGCCAAATAGTTCCGGAGTTCACCAATACCTTCCATACCTTGCACACCAAGTTGGGTATCAAAGACTCTGAGCGACATTTGGTTCTGAAATACCGCGAGGCTCTACACAAATACATCCAAACTGAAATGGATTTTCTGGACATCTCATCACTTGGTTCTGCTTATCGATATGCTGTGAAAATCAAGCATAAGTTTAAGTACCAGAATAAACAAGAGTTTGGATATGCAAATCCGCAACAACCAAAGTATGAGAAAGATGGACCTAACAAATAACTTCCTGAAAATCAGTCTAAACCACAGGAAAAGAAGGGTCACATAAAGACGAAGAAGGACACCAAAAAATGGTGTGAATTCCATAAAAGACCTTTTCACAACACCGATGAATGTCGCTCAAAACAATCATTGGTGGATGAGATCAAAGACAAGGAGCCACACCTTGATTCAGAATCTGATTCTGAAAATACTGGTAAAAGTCAGATCATCGACGTAGACCCCACTGCTATTGTCGCGATTGCATCAATTCAACCAGAAGAATCAATAGATCCAGAAGAGGGGGAGCACCTTTTTCATTCACATATGTGGGTGAAGGGGACCCCACTACAGTTTATTGTTGATAGTGGAAGCCAGAAGAACCTCATCTCAGCAGAGGCCATCAAACAGTTGGGATTTTCGACAACACCAAACCCACAACCATACAACATCAGGTGGCTTCACCAAGGACAAGATATTTGTGTCAATTAGTAGTGTCGATTGTCATACGACATCAAGCCCTTCAAGGATGAGGTATTATGTGATGTTTCCCCACTGGATGTCTGTGATGTTCTCTTGGGCCAACCATATATGTGGAGACGCCATGCTATTTATGAGTCTCAAACCCGCAGTGTCATTGTTTCTCTAGGGGGTCATCTCTACAGAATACCAAAGGTAGTTTCGACTATTGTTCCACCTAAAAAGTTTCGCAAGGTAGTATCTCATACTGCAAAATTCAGCTTCTTTACAATCTGTTCGAAAGGGGAATAGAAGGACACTGCAACCACTACAACCTCACCCCAAGCACCTTCTATCCAACAGAAGCAGGTCGACAAGGTTGCAACAAAGCACAAATTTTCCTTCTACACACTGTCCTCTCATGTAGCTCGACTTGTTGAAAAGCCTCAACCTCAACAGGTTCGTGACATACTTCCATAAACTGAGCAGCGCGACGTCTCCAACAAGGCAAGTAACTCACCAAGATGCAGATTCAAAAAACGCTTTTCCCTCTCCCCTGGGAAATCAATTAAATGGAGACCATTACTTCCTAAGGATGGAGGAATGATCTAGGTGTATATTGGTGGCCACACACATTTTCCAACTGGCTCAAAACAATTTTCTGGCAATTTTGGCAATTTATTATTTTTAGCAGTTTTAACTTCCGGGGCTATTTTGAGGACCTAAATGAAGGTTTTTCGAGATCGAGATTCTCAATGATATCCAAAGGCATGATTGATCCCCCAAAATGAATGTCCTCGATGATACCTTTTCAATGGGCTATCATACGCCTAAAACGGAGATTGTATGCAAACGTTACGACCTCGGGAAGTTGATGTACTAATTTACCTAAACGGGGCCCACATGAATTTTGGCGCTTCATCTCCTAGGGTTAGATTTTTGGATGTCTAGGGTTATTGGCAATCTTGTTTATTGTAAAAATTCCTTCAGAGCCTCATTGTAATCATCTTCTTGCGAATGTGAGTAGCCGTCACATCTCTTCTCAGGTATAAGCTGCCACCATTCTAGCAAGTCTTTCACTCTGTATTTTTACAGTCTCTGTACATTTCTTTCATTAATAGAAATCGTGTATTACTGTATGTCTATGTTTATGGTTGCATCTCTGATACATTTCTATTATATTATTAGATATCTGCGATATCTCTGTGCATTTATTTATTATATCTCCGCTCTCATTTTGTGCTGAAAATAATCTGAATCAGTAGTATCAGAGCAGGCTACTCTTGATCGTTTTTTAGTGCATGTCCCCGACAAGGTCTGAGTATAGCAAGTTGGGTCTCGATCTTGTCTCTCTTGAGGAAAATATCTCTCGCACACCCAAGAAACCCTCAATGGTGGAAGAAAATAAAAATGATGGAGTAAACGATCCTATTAGTATGTTGCTTGAGCAAGCTCTCACGCGACAAAGGGATGAAATCATGGAGAATTTTTCCCACATCCTTCAATGCCTGCAGATAGAAACATGCACATCTTCATCAAGCAGACACTTTGGAAGCACCTCTCCTTTCAAGGTACAAGTTAATTTTGATATTCCTATATTTGAAGGACAGATAGATGCAGAAGCCCTAGACAAATGGTTAAATATGCTAGAAGGTTATTTCTCTGTTCACATTTTTTCTGACAAAGAAAATATCACCTTCACACTCCTTCAATATCTCCCTCATGTCAAACATTGGTGGGAAACTTACTGGTATCAAAGTTCCACAGAGGATTATGGAATATATGGGGCCAAGCCCACTTGGGATTTGGGTGGGAAACCAGAACATGCTTGTGACACTTTGCAGAAAGCAAAGAGAGATGCAACAGATGAAAGCATGGACTCTCTCAGATGGAGGGAGTTGATCACGTAATTCCAAAAGAAGAGCACACATATTTCTCATTCAGGCATGAAGCTGAGATTAGGAGGGAGCTAATCCCCAATGATATGATCCATTGAAGAATCTGTGAATACCATGAAGTATCTATCCATGTTCTTCATTTGAAGTAGCAACCATGATAAGCAACATGTGTTCAACTTGAATCTAGAAGAAGCCTTCTTCGAAAAAAAGCCTTGAATATCCTTGGTTTTCCATCTACATTTATGTTCCTATGAAAAAAGTTTGGAGCCTTCAAGAAAGAAGGACATGTAATTTATAGAAGATTCCATGGACTCCAACATTGAAGAAAAACATAAGGAAGAACATGAAGATTCTAAGAAAGAAAGAAAAAGTCAAAACAATCAATTGAACCAATTGAACCACTATGATGATAACGTGTTCCAGTAACCAAAAATACCCCTACCTGACCCATTATATCTCCTACATTATCCATGGGTTGGAGTTTACATCAGATGAATGTAAAGACTGTTCTTCTCAACCGATTAATTGAAGAAGAAGCGTATGTAGAGCAACCTCAAGGTTTTGAGGTATACTAGAAAGAGACCCTTGTATGCAGATGGAAGAAGACCTTGTATGGATTCAAGAAAACTTGGTACAGAGCCTCTCATGTCCAACAAAATCATGGTGAAAACTTCCTATGATAGAGGAATTATATTGAAATGGTTCTTTAGAAGTACAAAATGATGGATTGAAAATCCATGGAAAACTCCCATGACGATAGATCTGAAGAAGTTGAAAGACTCTAATCCAGTGGACCCGTCTCTTTATTAACAATTGAATGGCTTGTTAATGTATTTGGAGAATACTCAACCATATATTTTTCTTGTGGGATGTTTGAGTTATGATATACAATTGCATGGATTTATCGATTCAGATTGGGCAGGGAGTGCAGATGATAGAAGAAGTGCTACTTGGATATGTTTCAATTTGAGCTTTTCTATGATGTCATGGGCTAGCAAGAAACATAAGTTTGTTGAACTCAACACTGCATAAGCAAAGTATATTTCATCCTATGATGCTTGTACGGAAGCAGTGTGGCAAGTTGGTTTATGGACTGTCTGATCAAGTGTTCAATTTGACCGTGATATATTGTGATGATTAGAGCTATGTGAAGCTTTCAGAGAACCTAGTGTTCCATTACAGGTCGAAGCACATTGAGATCAATCATTATATTCTCCATGATAAAGTCCAAAGGGGAGAAGTGGTTCTCTAGTATATCTCCACAAATGAGCAGATAACATATATTTTGGTAAAGCCTCTATCCAAGATGAAAAGTTTGCATACTTAAGGGACAAGCCGGGGCTCGTGGATACGACTTCCTTAATGAAAAAGGAAGTGATTACTCCCAGGTTGAGAATTAGCACTGATATGTTATTGATTTATGGAAATTCATTTTCCAGTTCGGAAAATGGTCTAGGTTGGGAATTTCCTTTCTAGTCCAAAAAGTGGTTTGATATTTCTAATGGAAAATCATTTTCTAGTTGGGAAAATGGTCCAGATCGGACAGTCATTTTCATAATGAAAATGGTCCGATAGATTGTTGATGTACCATAGACATCGATTCCCCTTGTGGCCAATGTGGGGGAATGGTCTAGGACAATCATTCTTCTTGACAATCACTTTGAGTAGTGGTCAAGTAGAATGGTCTGCCTCGCTAGGCAGTCATTCTTTTGAAGTTCACAGTTGTGAGCAGTTTTGAAGAATGGTCCATTTTGGAGGTTGGTGTAGGACAATCATTTCCATAGGAAATGGTCCAGACAATCATTCCCTAGGGAAGCCTCATTCTCTCTAGGTTGTACTGTGACTAGTGCTGGAGGAATGGACTAGTTAGGTGAATGGTCCATGTTCAACAATCATGGACATGCATTCCCTAAGGAAAACTCATTCTCTCCAGGTTGCACTATGATTAGTGCCAGAGGAATGGCCTAGTTAGGTGAATGGTCCAGTCTGAGAAATCAAGGACAATTATTCTTCTATGCTTGGGAAGAATAGTACATATAGCCCATGGTTGATGTTTTACTTTCTGAGGGCATGTGCTCTTCCAGATCTCACAGAGGTGAGTGGAAGAATGGCCCAAATGAATCAGTTTGTATCATGATATTGTTTATGCAGGTTGATATTAGATGATATGATTGTTTTGGAGACTATATGTCTTTGGACAATAATTGTATGCTACTGTGGTGGATGTGATCCACTGGTAGTGACTGTGTGTCACTGGTTAGTAGCGATATGCTACTAGGAGTTGTTAGAAAAACATGATCATGGAACAATAAAATAAAATAAATGCAAAAATAAAACACAGAAGATACGCAATATAATGGAGACATAGATATATGTGGTTCACCCAGTGTGGGCTACGTCCACCAGAAAAATTTCCAGGTCCTTTTTTTTTTTATTATCCAACAAAATGAAGGGATACAACCTACAACATACCCGATGTAACTTCCTCTTCTTTCTCTCACAATATACTCTCTCATAATACAATATTCATAATGATACATAGCCACAATGCAATTCACTCATAAAAGATGGTTTCCTTCTAGGGAAAAAAACCCTAACATAACTTCTATCATTAGATCTGCGACCTTATAATGAACGGTCCATATTTACAATGAAATTAAAATATACATTTATAAGGAAAATTTTCCTTCGGGGGCTTCACCCCTGAACTCCCTAGCCCTAGGGATGAACCCCCTAGACCCCGTAGGGAAGACAAGCCCCCCCTCCAATCCCCCCGCGTGGAGGGGTGTAGAATATTCTGGGGTGTACAATCTCCATGGGGTATAAACACAACTGAAAACAAAGACCTATGAATCAAGAAGATAATCAAGATCCACAACCAACAGGAGTCGTTGTGTACCACTGAATAGTAGTTGTATACTACTATGGATAGACACAATTGTGCTCTATTGGATGGCATTATAGAAATAATATGCTACTATCTGAGTGCCATGGACACTACCATGTAGAAATTTTAATGACAAAATCAACAAACTAATAATTCTGGCATACACTTAGCAACCTAGAGATAACTGTCTTGCATGAAATCTGAAATGTCTAAAACCCACATACTGAAATTACCATAAGCAAAAATACACATTGCTAAGTAATTATGCAACGGAATAAACACAATGAACAACATTCATCCAACCATGAATAACTCAAAAATTTAGGCAAATCCCAGGGAAAACCCCAATGTGGGGAAACCCAATGAGAGAGAGAGAGAGATTTGTTATTCAGCTTCAATAAAGTACATATCAACAGTAATAACACAATTTCCAGCCAAGAGAAAACCACTTACAACACAAAATTGTCCCACCACAATCTGCCTTGAAAACTGTGCCACAGTCCATACAACTGTATGGATTTGCTGAAAAGAACACCTCGGAATTTGTGCCCACAAAAGGATGTTGTACATTCTTCTGTATGGCCGGTCTCCTTCAGTAAATTCACCCAAATATGCCTCAAAAAACATGCCAATCCTTGCCTCAATTTCCATGATCAAATTTTGGTTGTACGACTTGTACAAATCCGTACAGTACGACCTGTCTCAACAAATAAAAAAACAACAACACTCTAAAACATAAATGTCTTCCTTGGGATTTTCACCCTAGATCTCTTGGGAAATGTGCCCTCCTTTATACGCTCTTTCCTCTCTCAAGATTACTTAGAAAATCTCTCAAACTCATTCTCTCAATGTGTCTTGCACACTACCCAATGCATTCTTTATAAAATATGAAGATGACCTTTTCCCTCCCAAGTGTCTTTTCACCTTCCCCAACCCCAAATCCAAAGGCCAAGATCTAATCTTTACTTTACAAGATCAAGGGCCATGATTCATTCCCTCTAAAATTAATCACTTAAAGTATTAAAGTACATTTCACTTCATTACATAAGTTCAATTTATGAAATAAAGTCATTTTAATATTAGAAGGTACACTTCATTAAAAAAGTCACTTTAATAAAAGAACCACTTTATTACAACTTTATAAGAACCCATTATAAAGTTAAGTGTTTGGTAGTGTCAACATAAGGTAAAATCTGCATACAAGACAAAACAGGTGGACTACCTCCCGAGCTAAAAAGCTAACACTCCCTCTTAGTGAGGGATGTACTCGCTGCCATCTCCATCATATGGTCCCATCACACTGTGCTTAGTAGGAGCTCCCTATGAACCTGGATCCATCCTCAACACTTGCACATAACTCAAACTAGAAGATCTTCTCCTGACAACTACCTGAAACCCTGAGCTCCTTGGAGAATCCACTCCACCCTGAGCATTGGTTCAACTACACCAGTTGAGCCTCCTGCCGATGTTCAGAAGAGACTTGCTCTCTTCTCTCAGAATGAAAGACTGAATCATTGGTACCAACACAGTCTCAAGAGCCTCCTCATGCTCCTCATCTGATGCTGAATCATACCCTAAAGGTTGTCCTCGCAACATATACAACTTGTCCACCCAATCACCGATCAGTTGTAGTTCCACCGGGTCCACTCCCTCCCTGTTGATAAAGACATGTTCCCTCTTGAACAATGTACAATATCCTACATCCTCCAAGGCTGAGACTGAGAGAAATTTCACCCTCAACCTTGGAACAAAGAGAAATCTATCAAGCTCCAGGAATCCTCCATACTCGAGACAGAATCTAACCCTTCCATTTCCATGTACAGATCGCACCATACCACCTTCATTTACCACCTACTACTCATGACTTGTCTCTGTGATAATTAGGAATACTCGCCAGATTCCCATCATGTGGCAAGAGGCTCCACTATCTACAATCCATCTGATATCACCCCCAAATCCTCCACTACCGACACTGGAAAATAGGGTAACCAAAGAAAATTCCCTATCATACTTGGAAACAAATTCCTCCATGGTTGTTGTAACAGTTGTCTCAGGCCCCTCTGATTCCTTCTTCTTCTTCTTCCTCTCAAGACAATGAGAAGCAAGCTGCCCCAACTAGTTACAACAATAACATATGACTTTGCTCAAGTCCCTCCCAGAACTTCCTTTATTCTTGCTCTTTGCAGTAAGAGAAACATTCTCATTAGCTCCATCTGTATTCTGTCCACTACTCTGAGATCCTTCCCGAATCTCCTTGCTAGTGGGAAAATCCCCCCTTTAACTATACCAGGGTTTAAGATATAGAAAGAGAAAATGACCATCTAAAACTCAATCTAGTTTCTACTCTACCCCAAACATACCAAAATAAATGAAAAGAAAGAAATAAGAGAGAAGACAGGTAACTATACCATTTATCCCACGTCTGGTGATGATCTCCTCAAGCTCCGTAGTTCCAAAGACTACAAGTCTCCTCCCAAGGATGAACTGTATCCAAAGCTAGGAAAACAAGGAATACAAACATGCTATTTCTATTCATAAACTAGGGTTAGATATCAAATGCTATGTATAAATCAAATAAAATACACAAAACATCATCATTTGGGAAAGGGAAAAGAGATTCTTTTATTCATCAAAAAAATACTAAAACTTACAATCCATGTCGGCCACCATTCTGTGAACCTAGTCCGAGCTCTTGTTTACAATGCTCCAAGTGCACCTTCAATAGGCCTCTTCTTTCAATCTTCTGATCACCTCAAGGAAAGGGAATGGATTGAATGGAAGAAGAAGGGGCTGAATAGGGAATGCTGAGGCAGTAAATCACAAAAGGTAGCAAATGCTTGGGTAAGGAAGGAAAGTGAAATTGGGTAGAGTTTCATTGTTCTTATGATTAGTTGTGAAATGAGACCCCAATGCCTCCTTTTATATGACAAAAGGATGGTTATTCGGTTGGGGGATGGGATATAGCAAGTGAATTGGTTGGGAAACCTCCAATAGCCTGTGAATCTCACTGAATTCCTTACAACTTTTTAATTTTTGCAACTTTTGGAGGTATACGAGGGCTATGTATCGTGCAACAAGCATATGTATGTAGGTTGTCTAGCATGCATCAAGCGTATGTACATGGGATGTAGTGGTGCAAGGCACGTACGTGCTCTAAAAATTGGTTTTTTAAGTAGATCTTCTCATCAGTGATTTGGAAAATTATGCAAGTAAGAGGGCCAATGCCATGTATGCATGAGTAGGGAATTTTAGGGATATAAGACTCCTCCTGAGTGAAATCGTCCCATAGTTTGCTCCAATCTGGAAGATGCTCACGACCCACCACACACTTCACAAAGACTTCCCATTCCTTCATGAAGCCTTTCAAGGCTATCCTCACCAACTATGAATCTGATATCACCTATCCAACTGTAGCCAACTCATATTTCACTTGAGCCACCTAGGTAAGATAAGAAAACACACTGTCCCCCTTACCCATCTTGGTATCATGCAGCTTAGCCTTCAAGGCCATCTTCGAGTTTTTATTATTTGCCTCAAATAAATTATTAAGTGCATCCCACATCTCTTTGGCTATCTTCTTCTCAGCCAAGTGTGGGATAAGGTGATCCTTCATCCCATCCAGAATAATCCTCTAAGCTTTGGTCTCCTTGACCTCATGCAAATTCAAAGAAATAGGATCTGTTGTGGGAACCAAAACAATAGAACTGACATAGTTCCAAATCTTCTTCTCCTTAAGAACAACTGAAATCCAGACCTTCCTCTGCAAATAGTTGGAAATGCCATCCAACCGATCCTCAAATCTAATGCATGCAGCCATATTCCCTGTCACAACTCAAGGAAAACAATCACAATTTTCCCCTTTCAAAGTTGCCCAAAAATCATATTGTTCACTGTCACTAAGAGCCCAAGCTTTGATACCATGTAAACTTTAATGACAAAAATCAACAAACTAATAATTTTGTCATACACTTAGCAACCTAGAGGTAACTGTCTTGCATGAACTCTGAAATGTCTAAAACCCACATTCCAAAATTACCATAAGCAGAAATACACATTTCTAAGTAATTATGCACTAGAATAAACACAATGAACAACAATCATCCAACCATGAATAACTCAGAAATTTAGGCAAATGTCAGGGAAAACCCCAATGTGGGGAAACCCAATGAGAGAGAGAGATGTATTATTCAGCTTTAGGAAAGTACATATCAGAAGCAATAAAACAATTTCCAGCCAAGAGAAAACCACTTACAACACAAAACTGTCCCACAACAATCTGCCTTGAAAACTGTGCCACAGTCCGTACAATTGTATGGATTTGCTAAAAACAACACCTCATAATTTGTGCCCAAAACATGCTATTGTACCTTCTTCTGTACGACCAAATTCCTTCAGTAAATTCACCCAAAGCTTCCTCTAAAACCACGCCAATCCTTGCCTCAATTTATGTGCCCGAATTTGCTGTTGTACAACTTGTATGGATCTGTACAGTAGGACCTGTCTCAACAAATAAAAAAAAATAGCAGCACTCTAAAACATAAATGCCTTCCTTGGGATTTGTGCCCTAGATGTCTTGGAAAATGTGCCCTCCTTGTCGCCCTCTTTCCTCTCTCAAGCTTACTCAAAAAATCTCTCAAGCTCATTCTCTCAAAGTGTCTTGCACACTACCCAATGCATTCTTTTATAAAATTTAAAGATGACCTTTTCCCTCCCAAGTGTCTTTTCACCTTCCCCAACCCTAAATCAAAAGGCCAAGATCTAATATTTCCTTTACAAGATCAAGGGCCATGATTCATTCCCTCCAAAATAAATTACTTAAAATATTAAAGTACATTTCACTTTATTACATAAGTGCACTTTATGAAATAAAGTCACTTTAATATTAGAAGGTACACTTCATTAAAAAATTCACTTTAATAAAAGAACCACTTTATTACAACTTTATAAAAACCCATTATAAAGTTAAGTGCCTAGTAGTGTTAACATAAGGTAACATCTACATACAAGACAAAATAGGTGGAGTACCTCCCGAGCTAGAAATATAACATACCACTAGTGTTGGAGTTGCTTGCCAGCTAGATGGATAGTCAGTGTGCTAGTGGACAGACATTCTCCAGGCGGAGAATGGTCCAGACAGAACATATTGCTGGTGGACAGGCATTTTCTCTATGGAGAATGGTCCAGGTTGACAATTTGTTGACATATCATGAACTGGTATTTTCCTAAGGCACATATTGTGGCCCTATTAGGAAAATGGTCTAGGGCCGATATTTTCTAAGGAATATAAGTAGAGACAGATCTCTATGGTACATATGACCTGATTAGGAAATAGTCCGAGACTGACATTCCTGTAGGAATGGTCTCTATAGCCCATAGAATAGCTTTCAACATCTGTTGGGATAGTCATTCTTCTAGGACATATGTTCAGATTAGAAGAATGGTCCTTGTATCACTCTGTGGAGTGAGTGACTTATTCACATCATGCCTGATTACTCAGATGGAGTATGGATTCAAGAGATGATGAAGTTGATGCTATCACATGATACTGATAGTGATGATGTTTCTCGTGAGTTGATCTACGTGATCATGAGATATCCTGTGTGGCTATGATGATGCTACTGGTTGAATGGTCTGTTTGTGCTCAAGACCATTTCTTTTAATACATCCCTAGCTAGGAGGGACTGTTGATACTATGGTAGTTGTGGGAGGTATTAACCTCTACGCATAACCTTTGATGATACTAGAATATTCCGGGAAGCAAAAGAAACCCTAAAACATTGGATAATAACCCTATAAGACAAGTCCTCTCAAGATATTATTTAATATTGAGTTATTAGCCTCCAGAAAGAGAAGTTGGCCCAATCAAGTGAGATAGAGAAGTATAAATAGAGGGCGCTAGAGATCATTTGACTCTCACTCACTCACAACTACATAAGACTAGTGGTGTGCAAGTTTGGAGAAGGAATGCAATTGCAACTGCTGCAACTGGGATTTTGGATTTTGGTTGGATTTGGTCTCTTGGTTATGATTTGGAATTTCTGCTTGGTTTTTGGTTATTCTTGCTTGGTGTGCTACCCTTGGAGAAATGTGCACTAGCCTTGGTTGGCTATTGGTCTGCTACTGGAATTATTCTGTCTGTCAAGTTTAAGGTGCTCGGGGGTGGCCTTTTTGCCTATGGTTGGGTGACAATATTGCTATATTGTCTATGGAAAAATGAACACATATCTTTATTTATAACACTTCAGAGACTCCTTAAATCTAGAAATCAAACTTACAACAAACATAATATCAAGTCTTGTTGCTGTCAAATACATAAGACTTCCAACCAGTCTTTTATACATAGTCAGATCAACACATGACCCCTCATCATTCTTACTGAGTTTTGTGTGAGTTGCAATTGATGTTACAACTGATTTACAGTTCAACATCCTGAACCTTTTCAGTATGTCCTTTTCCATACTTATTTTGACAAATAAAAATACTATCTTTAGATTGATTTACCTCAATGCATAGAAAATACTTCATCATTCCTAAATCATTCATTTCAAACTTAGTTTTCATGGTTGTCTTAAACTCATCTACTGGAATATTTCTGGTGAACATATAAGCATACAATCAAGAGTTTACCCTCTTGATTTACCTTTGTATACAGTGTTGGCTCACTAGGACTCATGTTTAATCCTTCACCATTCAAATATTCATCAATTCTGTTGTACCATACTCTGGGTGCTTGTTTCAATCCATACAACTCTTTCTTTAACTTGTAGACCTTACCTTCTTGTCCAACAATCTTGTATCCTGGAGGTTGTTTCATATAAACCTCTTCTTCCATAAAACCATTTAAAAATGCATATTTAACATCCATCTGGTACATACACCATTTATTATGAGCAACAATGGATAACACCATTCCTACTATATCGAGTCTGGCTACAGGTGCAAAAGTTTCATTATAATAAATACCAGGTTTTTGATTGAAACCCTGAGCTACAAGCCTTTCCTTATGCTTCTCAACTTCATCTTCAACATTTAACTTGGTCTTGTAAATCCATTTAACACCAATACAATTTTTATCTTCTGGAAAATCTACAAGTTCCCAAGTGTTATTCCTTTCTATGGCATCAATTTCCTCATTCGTGGCTTCTACCCAAAATTCTTTCTTAACAGCATCATCAAAATTTACAGGATCATATGCAATTAATGAAAAATTTGAAACTTGATCTACTTCATCATTTTTCTCATACAATTCTCTTAAATTTCTAGTCTTCTGACCTCTAATTTTGTTTCTTAATGAAGCTGAAGCAAGATTTTATTCATCACTTACCTTTGATCCTGTTTGCTGTCCACCATGACCCGATGGATCACCACACTCATATGTTCTGGGCATTCTTAGTTGTGATGGGGAGACTCCTGGTGATTGTCTTACAAGAGTTCTTGTTGCAGGTGTATGTGACTGTGGAATCAACTGTCCACCCTGTACATCCTGCTCATCTGCATCACCATCTTCATGGGATATTTCAGCTCCCTCTGAAATAATTTTATCAATGCTACCATCCCAAGCGTCTTCTTCCTTGAACTCAACATCTCTGTTGATAACATACTTCTTGGTGATGGGATTATAGAGTCTATATGCCTTAGAATCCTCACTGTATCCAAAAAAGACAAATTTCTCACTTCTGTCATCCAACTTTCTCCTCATCTCTTCAGGTACATGTGCATAAGCTACATACCTAAAAATCCTCAAATTGGATACGCTGCTATTCTTACCACTCCAAGCTTCCTGGGGAACTTGGTGCTTCACACTCTTAGTTGGACTACTGTTCATAATATATACTAAGCAAGCAATTACATCACCCCAATATTCGTTTGGAAGATGCTTTTCCTTCAACATACTTCGAGCCATATTCATAATGGTTCGATTCTTCCTTTCAACTACTCCATTTTGTTGTGGAGTATAACAAATAGTAAACTATCTCTTGATTCCATGAGACTGACAAAAATCCATGAAATCAGTTAGCATATATTCACCTCCTCTATCTAATTTCAATACTTTAATATATTTTCCACTCTCCTTTTCAACCATAACTTTAAACCTCTTAAATATATCAAAATATTCAAACTTCTGCTTCAGCAAATAAACCCAAGTTTTTCGACTGAAATCATCAATTAAAGTCATAAAATAGACATTACCAGTCAATCAAGGTGTTTGCAATTGTCCACATAAGTCTATGTGAACAATTTCCAATGGAGATTTATCCCTATACGAAACTCCATAGTGATTCTTTGCAAGTATGCAACTCTCACACAAGCTTGCTGGTTGTTGAATACTGGGCAACCCCTTCACCATTTGCTTATTCTGCAACAAATCTATACCTCCAAAATGTAAATGGCCATATCTCGAATTCCATAACCATGAATCATCCAAACCTTTAACTTTATAATCATTCAAAGAGTCAGTTAGATCATTTCTCATAATAAGCGGAAACATTCTATTCTTTGTCATCTCTATTCTGGAAATCAACTGCTTACTTGGATACTTATCATAAATTGTACATATCTTGTTTCTGAAGAACACTCTATACCTTTTCTCTATCAGCTGTACAACACTTAACATATTGCATTTCATACCAGGTAAATAATAAGCATCATCTATTTTTCTTCTTTCATCATTCTTAGTATAAACATGAATCACACCTTTACCATTAACTCTTACCTTACAGTCATTACCCAACTTTACCTCAAATTGAATATTGGTATCTAAATTGGAAAACAAGTGTTTATTTCCAGTCATGTGATTGCTACATCTGTTGTCCAAAAATGAAACATCACTTGAACTTTCGTGGGTGACATTACAAGTCAAAAACATAGGTTTCTGGTCATCCTCTGACTCTTTCGTCATGTGTGCAGACTTCTTTCTAACATATTCTTGCTTCTTCCAACACTTGTTAGCATAATGTCCAAATTTCTTACAATAATAACATTGTACCTTAGATTTATCATACCTATGATTTCCTTGCTGCCAGGATCTGCTGCTACTCCCCCTCAAACTAGGAGGATTCTGCTGAGTTTTCTCCTCAGATTCAGAATCATTTTTGTTGTCTCTTTGATTAGCAATTTGTCCTCCTCTTCCTCTGCTACTAGACCTTTCTCTTCCTATGCCTCTAGTAACATGCAGCTGGGATTTGAAGGCATTCTCTAATGAATTATCATATCTAGACATCCTGGATTCATGAGCAATTAGAGAACCAGTTAATTCATCAATATGCATTCGACTAATATCTTTAAATTATTCTATGGGTACAGCTACAGATTCAAACTTGTTTGGCAAAGATCTGAGAACATTCTCAATTACTCTCTTGTTCGAGAGGTCTTCACCATAATGCCTTAGCAGATTCACAACATTCATTACTTGAGTCATGAAACTATCAACTGACTCATTGTCCTTCATCTTCATATTCTCAAAGTCCCTTCTCAAATTATGAACCTTGATAGTATTCACCTTGAATGCACCTAGATGGCTAGTTTCAAGAGTGTCCCAAGCTTGATTTGAAGAAACTGAACTTGACACCTTCGAAAATATGGTTTTAGTTAGGTCTAGATGAATAAGACTGAGGACTTTGTTGTCTTTCTTTCTGTTCTCCTTCAACAAAATCTGCTCAACATTTTTCAGAGCCATTTCTACTACTTGGTCAACAAGTTCTGGATAACCAATAGTAACAAATTCCCAAAAATGTTGAGAATGCAGAATTGTTCTAATTCTGATAAACCAAGAGTCATAATTCCTTTCAGTCAAAACATGAATCTATGGTTCAACCAAACTACTCTTTGTAGCCATTTCAGATCAAATTCCAAATCACTGTATTAAGTTACAATGAGGAACTAGAAATATTACTACTCTGATACCACAATGAAGGATGCAGGGGAGTGCTTAAAAAAGAAATGAACAGTTACTACACGAGTTTCAGCACTATGTAACAACACCTGTAAGCTACAACTAGGTGTTTCAATAACTATTTCAGCAGGTGTTTCAACACGTGTTTCAACAAACAATAAAGAGCTGTTACAAAAACACTTAAGTGAACCACTCCTGCATCATACACAAATATCGATACTCTGTTCTACAATAACCTTTCAACAAGTTTTTCAGTAGGTGTTTCAATAGAGAGTAAAATGCTATTACAACAAAACACAATTATAGCAAAAACAGGGGAATTATAACAATAGACTAAAAACTCATATTACAACAGCAAAATAACTTCACTGAATCATTCCCTGCAATAGTAAATCAACTCAGTACTTCTGTACTAAATCTAAATAGCATGCTACAACAAAAGACTGCGCAACATAAGAATTTAAATGAAGTTTTCAAACAATAAACAAAGTATGCATGCTTTGATATTGTTGGAATATTGGTTGTTGTCATTGATGTCAACCCTAGTCATGGGTTTTGGACCGCAAGATTGATAAAGGTATTTGGACATGAAGGAAAATGCACATGCATATACAACACCCATGAATGGATAGTATACATCATGTTGTTTCGGTGGTATATGGCACATCAAATGGATCACCTCATGGTTGAGGAGAAATAAATTTTTGAAGATGACAAAGTGAATTGAAGAAGTACATATGGGCCACGAGATAGTAGAAAGAAATTACAAAATAATAAGAAAGTGTCGAATTGACTAATGTTAAAAGGAAGTGACATAAATGGGTATAAATAAACATCATTTTACATTCATTTTATACAAGTTTAATTTTAGAGGAAATAAGAAGAAAAGAAATTTGCTGGATTTCAAGGAGATGAAGTCTTTTGGTGATGTGTGTTCTAAGGTATGTTATTTTTAGGGTCATCTTACCATTTTTGCTATAAATTTTTTTTCTAAATGATTGGATGGTGAAATTTCATGAGGATGTTGAGAGACATATCAAGGTACCTCTGGTAAAAATATAAACTCTTGATTCGCTATAATTATGGAATAAATATGTGGAAGATAGGTTTGTGATGGAGTCCGAGAGAGTAGTCAATAAACAAGTGTTCCACAGTAAAATAGTCATAACTTCTTCATATAGAATCAAATGAGAGTGGGACCACTTCCATTGGAAATATCTGGTGTAGTTTCTTGTGTGTGAGTTTGAGAATTAGATGTTATTCTGCAAATGTGGTAGCAGGCATGCTATAAAGTTGGGTCTTGAATAGACCCAGGGTGAATAAAGTCTACCATTCTTTCTATAACCTCTTTTTGGGGGAGGATTCAAGGGTGAAAATTGGAGGAGTTTCAAAAAAATACATTGAGTATGTCTATAGGATGAATTACTCCAAGTGAAAAAATTAGAGAGTAAGAAAGTCTAGGAAGTATTAGGTTCTATGAGTGATTGGTTGATGGTGATGATTTATGTAAGGTTTTATTATCTCTCATTATATTCTTGGGTGGAAGGAAGGGGCAAGGATGGAAGTTCAAATCTCTCTTGATATTGGAGGATTGTGTCTTTCCTCTTGGGGGTTTATCCCTCCCTTTACATTTTAGGCTGGCAACTACCTTTGGGATTCATTACTTCCTTTGAACAAAAACTAATGATTATTTCTCATATATTGTGCATGGTGTATTGTGTTTATTGGTGTAACTCTTATACTATTGTTCATTGCTCATTGGATATATATTTGAATGGTTTAAGTATAAGTTGAAAGGTTTTTAAATTGTACTTGTCACTGATTCACCTAGGTATCAACAATAATTGTTATCAGAGTGGGTTACCTTTAGTGCAGTTTAACCAACTGGAAGGAAGATCCTATGTCTGAGAAATGGAAGACAACATTCCAAATGGGATTCTTCCATAAAATGGTGGAATTCCATTTTATGGAAGCAATTTTTAATACTGTAGTAATAGAATGGAAAATTACTAGAAAGATCTTGGGGTAGATGTTTGGTTCAGGAGTTTCTTTAGGATACAACTTTGAAGAAACCAGTACCTTCGAGAAGGAAACAAAAAGGAACAACAAGCTGTAATAGATACCATCTGGATGGATTGGCAGATTAAGTAAAATCAAGGTGGGATCATGTGCATGAGAAAAGGGATTTGGGACAAACTACAAGACAACATGCAAAGGGAAGGAAGGAACAAAAGAAGAAATTGAAGAAGATTACAACATCTCATATTTGAAAGAAGAAAATAGAGGTCGATTTTTTTGCTTTTAATTGTGAGGAGTAGGACATGTTGAATTTGAATGTCCCTCATCCAAGGAGATTGAAAAGGGTGTGTAAGAAGAAGAAGAAAAATCATGAAGTATAAATGATTCAGCAAGAGATGAGAATCTTAAAAAATTCAAGCATGTTGAGATTGAAAATAGAAGCAAAGACAAGTAGAAAACTAAAGAGTGAATTGGTGGTTATGAAAGAGGCAGTTGTAAGCTTAAAGGAAACAATTAGAAGCTTTTCGAGGAAACTAAAGAGGAAAATATTTTCCTTGAAAACTCTCTCGAGAAGAAGCGAGAAGAATGGCAGTAAGAGGTCCAAATGATAAGAAAGAAGAAGACGAGAAACTTGAGGCAGTTGTCTCATTGAGGAGAGATCTTAAGAGAAAATCTCAAGTGCCAAAAGAATTAACACATCTTACCAGTGCATGGGTGAAACTTCATACTAAGAATATGAAAGTATACCAAAAGGAAGGTTGAAGAAAGAGCTACAGGCAGGTTGATAGGAAGTGGACCAGGATACTGGAAAGAATGAATGATTACAAAGAGATGAATATTCAAGAGACCTCCTACCTTTAGGAATCAAAGAAGCTTCAATCGATTATGGAAGGAAACTACAAAGAGTAGATCATGAACCAGGATGGACTACATCACAAAGAAAATCACTTACTCCCAAGTATCAAAGAAATTTATTTGCCTTGGTCATTGTTATACTTGCAAAAATTTGGACATAAAAGGCAATTAGTGCGAATGCAGTAAGTGAACAAATCACCTTGTGAGAAACATGAATGAATGGTGTAAACAAAGATATGGAAATAATCATGGATTTTTCAGCGAAGTTATAATTCATTTTACCTATTAGTGGAAAAAATGTGTATACTAAAACATAATTATCGTCCTACAAAGCATGGAATTCTTGGATATATGAATGAAGATGCTCATATCACGAACCACGGTATGGAGAAGGAAGAGATTCCAAACAATGAATATTGTCAGATAGCATTATTAGATGAAGAATGTAAATAGAGATGAATGGTAAGATAGACAATGGATGTTCTTCACATGACAGGGATCGAGACAAATTCATCGACTTGAAGAGAATTGGCAATCTTGCATTTGGAAATGACTCATTTGCCAAAATACTTGGTGAAGGTGCCAAATTAGATCTTGGAAGAGAAAAATGTCTTAAAAACAGAATGTTATATTGGTTGGGGCAGAATCAATAATACTCAGTGTTAGTAAAATGTGTGATCAAGGATACACTGCGTTTGGTCCAAGAAAATATAAAATCGAGGAGAAAATACTTCAGCGGGAAGATTGGTTTGCAAGCTGCAACAAGAGAATAGAACAACATGCCATCCCTAGACATGAAGGAAGACAAAAGCCACACAAAGGATTGTAAGGAAGAAAATGTCCCAAAGAACAAAATAAGGATGAAGTATTGAGTGCCACATGTTCAAAAGGAGCAACCCCAAAGAAGAAGTTTACATTTTTCCATTAAACTTAGGTGGAGAAAACCTAACCTTTTCCATTGATGTCAAAGGGGAGATAAATTGGGATCATGATGATGGGGGAGCATGAGTGTTTCCATCAGTAATAAAGGGGGAGGTGTTGGAAGATTGGTTTGTTTATTGATGTCAGCCCTAGTCATGTGTTTTGGACCAAAAGATTGATAAAGGTATTTGGACATGGACAAGACTGCATGCATATACAACACCAGATGGATAGTATACATCATGTTGTTTCGATTGGTATCCCAAGACGTCCGCGATGGATCCTCTTGGTTGAGGAGGAATGAATTTTGAAGATGACAAAGTGAATTGAAGAAGAGGTATGTAATGACAAAGTGAATTGAAGAAGGAAGTACATGTAGGCCCTGAAGATAATTAAAGAAAAGAATTACAAAATAAGAAAGTGTTAGGTCGGCCCTAATGTTAAAAGGAAGTGACATAAATGGTATAAATAAAAATCATTATACATTTATTTGATACAAGTTTAATTTATAGGAAATAAGAAGAAAAGAAGGTTGGATTTCAAGGGAGGATGAAGTCCTTTGGTGATGTGTTCTAAGGTATGTTATTTTCAGGTCATCTTACCATTTTTGCTATAAATTTTTTTCTAGAATGATTCAGATGGTGAAATCGCTATGGTATTGAGAAGACATATCAAGGTACCTGTAAAAAGGTAAGCTCTTGATTCACTATAATTATGGAGATACAATCTGTGGAAGATAGGGTTTGTGACCAGTCTTGAAGCTAGTCAATAAACAAGTGTTCCAGATAAAACAGTCATAACTTCTTCATACATAATCAAAATTAAGTGGGACCATTTCCATTGGAAATATTATAGACTTTAGTTTCCTGTGTGCGAGTTTCAAAATCAGATCTTAAATATTGAGTGCGAGGCATGCTGTACAAGTTGGGTCTTCTGAATATACCGGAATTGAATAAAGTCTACCATTATTTCTATAACTTCTTTTTGGGGAGGATTTAAGGAGTGAAAATTGGAGGAGTTTCAGAGAATACATTGAGTAATATTATCTACAGGATCAGATTACTCCAAGAATTGAATAATTGCATAAATTGAAGAAGTCTCGGGAAGCATTATCAGTTTCTATGTGATGATTGGTTGATGGTGATGCTTTAATGTAAAGTTTTATTATCTCTCATATATTCTTGGGTGGAAGGAAGGGGCAGGGATGGAGAGTTAAACTCTCTCTTAATATTGGAGGATTGTATCTTCCTCTTGGAGGTTTATCCCTCCATTTACATTTGGAAGCTGTAGCTACCTTTGGAAGTCATTACTTCCCTTGAACAAAAACTATTGATTATTTCTCATATATTGTGCATGGTGTATTGTGGTGTATTGGTGTAACTCTTATACTATTGTTCATTTGTCATTGGATATGATTGAATGGTTTAAGTATAAGTTGAAAAAAGTTTTTAAATTGTACTTGATACTGATTCGCCCCCCTCTTAGTATCAATAGATATTTGATCAATAAAAAATGAAACGGTGTGGCGGTGATAACTCTTTGATCATTAAATGGATAAGGCAGTCAATGTGGTGGCAATTAATTTCTGGTTGGTGGTAACTCTTCAAAATTCGATTAATCTTCTTACAATGAGCACAAGAGTTGCTGGAACTTACTAATATCTCAAAACAATCATCACTCTCACACACTATCAAAAGCTATTAACAATTAGGGATGCATATGTTTTACTTCTATGATGTTGATTCCAAGAGGATTGATAGTATTGTAAATTTACTTTATGACAATTTTAATTTTCTAGGATCCAGGAATACAATTTTCTTTGCAAATACCTCACTTTATCATTACTCAATTCCTAAATTTTTCCTCACTATATAATCTTCGACATTGTAATTTGGATATGCAGTAGGTACATGGCACCAGAGTATGTTATGCAAGGAAAACTATCTACAAAATATGACGTCTATAGCTTAAGAGTTCTTCTCCTAGAACTTATTTCAGGAAGAAAGAACACTCATTATAATCAATCACTTGAAATGAAGATGCTTTTAGGATGGGTGAGATACTCTGATATTGTTCTCTTTTATTTCCAACTAAGCATATCTACACTATATAGGCCATGTTATTTACTTCACCTATAAACCGTTCAACAAAGTATGAGTTTAGAGCTTTCACTGTTGAGCTATTTTGATATCAATTTCTTAGATCTATGGACTTCCATACTCTTGATCAACATAAACTAAAATTAAGGTGGATCTGAGGCAAAATATTAAATATTAAAATGGTGATTTGTTGTGATTTTCAAACTTGGAGATTACAAGAACAAGGAAATATTGTGCATATGATTGATCCAACAATAATTGAAACTTGCGATGAGGAGAAAGCATTGAGAGACATTCAGGTTGGTATTTTGTGTACACAAGTAGACTCATCACATCGTCCATCAATGTCTATAATCACTTTGATGCTTTCATCTCATTCTGTGACATTATCCGATCCCACAACAACAAGTCCACCATTTCTGGCTCTAGGGTGTCACACACTTATGCTTCTGCGTCATCTACTTCATTTCATGCTTCTCTATCTAACGTTGATGCTTCCATTACATAATTGGTACCCAGGTAATAAGTATTTTGCATTCTCATGAATCTTTAGGTTCTGAATACGATTAATACCAGACATATTTCAATGTTGTGACATTTTGGGAGACATGGAGATGGCACAATGTACAATAATGTTAATTAGTATGTAGTTATAATAGTTAAGTCTACATTATATGCCAATAACAAAATTGTAAACTTAATAATAATGCAAACTTGAAGTCAATCATGGATTTTGGCACATTCCATGACCGAGATTTAGATTTGAATTCAGAATGGGCAGCATACCTATTAGTTCAAGAACAACTTATTGCAACATTGATTTCTCCAAAATGGTTTGGTATCGTTTTTCTGACTGTCAATACGATTTTGAATATTAATGCATCAGAATGATATTGCGATTTTAATTTGAGATCTCTCCTAATCCATAAACCTCATGGTTATCGTTATTATGAATGTTATTGTAATTTTGAATATTAATTATGTATGAATAATGTTATGTACGAATTGGATTATTGACATTTTCTAATTTGCGAATTTTTTAATAAATTGAAAATATGTATTAAATTAAATATTTAGAAAACAATTATTTTTAAATTTAAAAATATTATTTATATTTGATTAAATTAAATATTTTAAAAATAAATTATTTTTAATGTCAAATTCAAAAATGTTATTTGTGCGGCCTCAACATATACATCATAATTTTCTAGAACAAGGCCTCAACATATTTGTACGGCTGTGTTGGTTGTGGAGCCTGATTTAGAGGTATTTTACTTTCAGCCGTGTTTATGCCCCATGAAGTATTTATACCCCAGAAGTATGTACACTCTTCCACGCGGGGGGGTACCCCCTCTGCGGGGNGGGTCCGGGGGGGGGCTATCTCCCCGATTGGGGGGTCTGGGGGAAAAGCCCCCGAAGCAAAAATTGCCTTGTAAAAGTATATTGTAATTTCATTGTAAATCTGGACCGTCCATTACAAGGTCGCAAATCTAACGATAGAGATTATGTTAGGGTTTTTTTCCCTTGAAGGAAAACTTCTTTTATGAGGGAAATGTATTGCGGCTATGGAGGTTGGCAAGTATTGTATTTTGAGAGAGGAGACTATGAGAGAAAGAAGAGGAAGTTACAACGGGTTTTGCTATAGGTTGTATCCCTTCATTTTGCTGGATAATAATAAAGAAAGGACCTGACAATTTCTCTGGTGGATGTAGCCCACACTGGGTGAACCATGTAAATTTGTGTCTCTCTTGTATTGTGTATCTTCTGTGTTTTGTTTCCTCATTTGTTTTATTTTTATTGCTCCGGGGTCCTATTTTTCTAAAAGCTGGTATCAGAGCGTAAGGTTACTCG
>SNQJ01S0058829.1:0-17661 GCA_010110895.2 Picea sitchensis | reverse complement strand
AGTGCAGAGGGGGGGAACCCGCTTTTTTGGGTCTGGGGGGGCTATCCCCCCGGCTGGGGGGTCTGGGGGCAAGTGGGTCCCCAGCGGGGGTTCAGGGGTGAAGCCCCCAAAGTAAAAATTGCCTCGTAAAAGTATATTGTAATTTCATTGTAAATCTGGACCGTTCATTATAAGGTCACAGATCTAACGATAGAGATTATGTTAGGGTTTTTTCCTTAGAAGGCAACCCTCTTTTATGAGGGAAATGTATTGTAGCTATGGAGGTTGACGAGTATTGTATTCTGAGAGAGGAGATTGTGAGAGAAAGAAGAGGAAGTTACAACGGGTTTTGCTGTAGGTTGTATCCCTTCATTTTGCTGAATAATAATAAAGAAAGGACCTGGCAATTTCTCTGGTGGACGTAGCCCACACTGGGTGAACCACGTAAATCTATGTCTCTCTTGTATTGTGTATCTTCTAAGTTTTGTTTCCGCATTTGTTTTATTTTTATTCCTCTGCGGTCCTGTTTTTCTAACAGGCTTCCCATCCGATTATCTTAGCTCATCCATCTTCTCCCTATTCAAGTCAGAGTTGGCCTTATCTACCAACATCTTGTCTAGTAGCGCAAAACTTATTAATCTCATAATGCACACATTCCAATTCATGGAGAAGGACAAAGGAGGATGCACCAACTTTCTTCTTGTTAATTTCTTCACTCACGTTTCTCATGGATTTGAGCATTAAAGAAGCCCAAGAAGGTAACAACTAGTTAGATGAGGATCAGGAAAAAGCCTTCTGGATTTACCATTTAGGGCAATGGTATAAAACGCCATTTTCATTTAGCCATGTTGATGTTGATGTTTGGACAACATGTAGAAGACATTCTTCCATATATATATATGACATGATATTTAAGGGGAGGCAGGTGTGGGGGGTTCTTTTCAGGCCTGGAGGAAATAGAGTTTTGGATTACTTCTAGAATATGGGGATGGAAATAAATAATAAAGAAGAGGTTTACGCCCTCCTCCAAGGGATTCACTTGGAAAAACAAAATCACATACAAACTCTGAATGTAGTTGGCAATTCAAAGACAATAATAAGGGCAGTGATATCTGGCTCCTCTCCTCATAACACGTGCTTAAAAAATCTAATTTCACAAATTCACCTTCTCTCAGGTCCCATGTGCATCAATTCTTCCACGTCCTTAGAATAAAAAATGTAGAAGCAAATAAATTGGCCAACAAGGCCATTGGCAAGGCCCCAAGTCACTTGGGGGTCAATGGATTTGATGGCTCATGCCCTTTTCCATGAGTTTAAACCTCTCTCAAAAACCTGGAGCCCACAAGGTATGGGGGGTGACATGTGGCAAGCCACTGCATCACATGTTCACTTGCACAAGTTTTGGGGCACGAGGTCAGGGTATTTTATCGTCGATGAGAGATTGAACACCCCGTGGGAAGTACAATCGTCCCATCATGAGGAGGGGAGGTAGTACTCCTCACACCTGTGTGCTCATGCATCTCAGGGATATGGTTTCAGGTGCAGTGAAGGAGGATTCAAAAGGAACGGGTCAGATGATGATGGTGAGCTTAGTAGGAACCATTACATGTTCTTCATCACCCTTCGAAAGTGTTCGGAATGAGGGTTCCCAACCACATTAGGTACTCTCTAAATCCTTGGTTCAACTCCTCTTTCCTTTCCTCTCATTTTTGAATTATCACAGGGTTCGAGTCGACATCATGGTGCATTATGAAAGGTGGCACCTCCGAAAGCTAATTAAAGCTCTATGCCTCTCATTTTTGGTCTGCACTTCTTTGGCTAGGAGGTTTGTTTGGCTCATCCCTGAATCTCTTCTAGAGCTTTCTAAATTGAGATTTTATCTCTTTTTGGGTGAGTTTTCTAGCCTATTCTAGCATCATTTTCACCCCTATTTGTTCCCTCATCTCAACGCAATATAATTTCTCATCCTCACATCCAGAATCACTCCCCTCTACTTGGTTTCTGAAAGTAATTCCTCTCCAGAATGAAGGCATTGTTCAGTCTGGTCCTTTCAAAGAAGCATGGATGCTAAGGAGAAAAAATCTGAGCAAGGACAACGGGATCCCAATTTCGAGTGCGTAGAATGTCAGAGGCTAAAAAATAAGTATGGGGTCATCACCTCCACGGTCTCCTTTGTGTTAGAAACCTTGTCTCAACATCAACATCTCATCGGGAAGCTCCAGGATGAAGTGTTTTACTCAATGAAGCCAAATTGAAGACCTCCATTATTGTCTCTAGCAGTGTGAGAAAAATCAAAGGCAACCTTCCACCCTGGCTAGCAATGGAAAAACGTCAAGGAATGTTACACAATCCTCAGTGGTCTTGATCCGTGACCTCAATGAACCAATCGAAGCAGAATGTGTCCAGAAAAAATTTCAAGACGTCAAGCAAGAACCTGGTAGCTGATTTATTTTCAAATTGTAGTTGTAATGTTTTGTCTATCATTGTGTATTAACGATAATTTTTACCGGAAATATACCTACCAGATTAGAAGTAGCATAAGTTTTTGGATACTCCTCAAAGACTCAAACATAATTTTTGTAATTTTTGAACTAGTACTGAGATTCAGTGGTCCCCGAGACCTTTAAATGTTTTATATATTGTAACTCAATGGTCTTGACCACACCATTTTAATGAAAAATTCCCTAGTTTCTGTGAAAATAAAATAAAATATATGACATGATATTTATAATACAAAATATAATAATAATAAATATGTAGTTATTTATTATCCAATGATGCATCATTTCATGGATGGTCACCATATGTTCTATATATATGACACACTCATCATTGTAATAATATATTCATATACAATATCATCTCTTATGAAAAATCAACAGTTTGCACTAGTGTGTCATACATGTTGCATGCATTACATGCATGGTAGGAAGGGCATGTTCATATGCTCTTGGTAATTACAATGATAGGTGACCTTGCATGGATATTCAGGTAATATCAAAGTGGATATGGATGCCTAAAATAATTAGTGATTCAATGATTTCTTACATGTGTTTTTGTAGTTTTATTATGTTTATATATTGAATGTTTGGGTTGGAGGTATGGTATGAGTTTATGAAATGTATCATTAAACTGTAGAAATTCATCTAGAAAATGTATGCTACTAATTATTCCTGTTAAGAGTGGAGAATTCTAAATGAGTTTAACTTCTTTTTGAATAAAACATAGAGCTTGCTTTGAACTATTGGTTTTTTTCTTTTTTCGAAACGGGTTGTATGCCTTCATGTTATTTGTTTTCCATAATTGTTTGTTTATATTTTCTGCACATTTTTCTTTCATTGATTAGAGTAGAAATAATATTTTTGACCTCTATCTTCTTTCATTTGGTATCATACCATCATTACCTTGGATCCTAGGTGTTAAGGGAAAAATTTTGTTTGAATGTAACCTTGGTTTGAGTGGGAACTTGCGTACAAGGAATCTTATTGCCAAAAAATGGAAACACATCAAGACTAGAAATGAAAATATTTAATGGCACTAACTTTGAGTTCCTTAAACTCAATATGGAGGACTTGCTCATAGGTCGAGATATATGAGTTGCACTATGCTTTTCATAGTAGAGGACTATATTAGTAAAAATATCATCTACTATGAAAAATAGACACTGATATTGCAACTCATAGATCTCAATCTATGAGAAAGTCCTCCATTTTGAGCTTCCACAACTCAAAGTTAGTGCCATTACATATTTACATTTCTAGTCTTGATATGCTGCCATTTTCCACCAATAAGATTTCCTTCTATGCAAGTTCCCACTGAAAGAAGTATTAGACAAACAAAACCTTGTCCCTAACACCTAGGATCCAAGGTAATGGGGTTATCATACCAAATTAAAGGAAGTAGAGGTGCATAATATTTTTCCTACTCTAATGAATGAAAGAAAAATGTGTAGAAAATATAAAGAAACAATTGTGAAAAATATATAACACAAATACATACAACCTGTTCTGAAATAAAATCCCATAGCCCGAAGCAAGCTCAATGTATTATTCAACAATAAGTTAAACAAATTTACAAAGCTCCACTCTTAACAAGAGTAATTAGTACCATACATTTTCTAGAGGAATTTCGACAACATAATGGTACATTTCATAAACTCATACCATACCTCCAACCCAAACACTTAATATATAGAAATAATAAAACTACAAACCATGTATGGTTTCAAAAACCACATGCAAGAAATCACTAGCTATTTTAGGAATCCATATCCACTTTTATATTATATGAATCTCCATGCAAGGTCACCTATCGATGTAACTACCAATAATGTATGCATATTCCCTTCTTGTAATATGCATGTGATGTGTAAGACATGTTGATTAATTGGGTTGGTTGTCATTGATGTCAACCCTTGAAGAAAGTCCAGTAGCACAAAGGTTTGGGTAATGGACCCAAGTTTGTTTGATGTATAATGGTATCCGTTTTGATATATTTGCAGGTAAGACTATTTAGATGGATAGTACATGTCATGCGATTTCTGGTGGTATGTGGAACGTCACATAACTCCTCACGGTTTGAGAGTTATGGCCTTACGAAGTTGGAGGACTCTCATATGTTGGCTTGAAGCCACAAAAGGTCAAAGAAGTCAAAGTGCTTGCAAAGAAGAAATTATTTAAATAATAAAGTGAAGTGACAAAGTCAAGGAGGATTATTTAAATAACAAAGTGAAGTGACAAAGTCAAGGAGGATTATTTAAATAATAAAGTGAAGTGACAAATTCAAGGAGGATTATTTAAATAATAAAGTGAAGTGACAAAGTCAAGCAGGATTATTTAAATAATAAAGTGAAGTGACAAAGTCAAGGAGGATTATTTAAATAATAAAGTAAATGGATAACTTTCTAATTATGAAAAGTGGTTAGAAGTGGGTTAGCCCTAAAATAAGGAAATTGGGTTAAGATGGTTAAAAGGTAACCCCTTAAGGAAGCTACATGAAAGTATAAATAAGAGGAAAGGCTCTCTCATTTTGAATAGACTTGATAATATTGAATATCTACAGGTGACTGAGGTAACCAAAGGATATCTAATTCGAATTTCAGAGGGAAGGTGAAGTAAATAAGGCCGAAATTCAAGGGAGGATAAATTTTTTGATGATGCTTTCTAAGGTATGTTATTTACAAGTCATCTCACCATTTTCACAATAACTTTTTTTCTAGAATGATTCAGACCATGAAATTGGACAACCATTGATGAAACATATCCAAGCTGTGGTACTAATTTCATCTTGTGGGTCGTTTTATTTTTGGAGTTACACTTCGTGGAAAATAGGGTTTGAGGTTAGTCCTGAAACTGGTCTAAAATAGGTGTTTCGGGTAAAAATGTCATAACTTCTTCATAACAGATCCAAATTTAGTAAGACCAAATGTGTTGGTTAGAGTACATTCTATAGTATTCTGTGTACAATTTTCATATCCATGCACCAAATATTCCGTGCGGGGCACACTCTACAAGTTCTCTCTCTAGAATAAGCCACAATTCAACAAGGTATGCCATTTTTTCTATAACTCATTTTCTGAGAAGTTCCAAGTAGTGACACCTGAAGGAATTACACAAAACACACTGAAGAACATTGTGTACTATTTTTAAATATTTATTCATTACAGGTACATAGTTATGATTATTTCAAGTTAGGGTTGTTGACTAATCCAAAACTAGTCATGTGAGACTAAAGTAAAGTTTGATGAAAATGCCCTTAGATGGATCTACTAGAAATCCCTTCTTGCATACAATATGACCTAAAAACACTCCAAAGGGTGAAAAGAAGATGCACTTATTCAGGTTTAAGGCAATCATACACTGTCTGCACTTGTCCAACATTAGCATTTGACATTCAATATGATTTTTCAATAAACTAAAAATAGTCCAATCATCAAAGTATGCTTATAGAAATTTATGTAGAAACTCCTTGAATGCTTCGACCACCACCATGGAAAAGATGGCTAGCAAATTCTTCAATCCAAACAACATCACTATATACTAGTAGGATCCCCATTCTATGGAAAAGGTGGTCTTATGGCGATCTTCCTTGGCAATCCAGATCTGATGGTATCCTGAAAATCCATCTGTAAAAGAATATACCTCCTGGCCTCGTACATTATCTAACACTTCGTTAGTAAATGATGTAGGGAATGGGTCATGCAAACATGAATCATTTAGCTTCTTGAGATCTATGCAGATCCTAATCTCTCCTGTCTTCTTGTCTTGTACCACCATAGGGCTAATCCACTCTGACTCTTCAACAGGTTCTATGATTCCTGCTTCCAACATTCTGTCGAGCTCAATCTTCACTTTCTCCTTATATTTAGGGTTCAATCTATAGGGTCTCTGTTTGACTGGCCTGACATCTGGTGTCAAAGGGATCCTCATCTCTCCCATAGGCCCTTTAATGCCCTTCATATCAATGAACTTGGTTGGAAACAAGTCCTAATATTCATGCAGTAACTCTGTGATCTTGTCAATAATGGAAACAACACAATAGTCTCCAACATTTGCAAGCTTCGATGTTTGCTCTATTCCAATATTGACTTTCTTAATCTTGACCAGCTTTCCAATGAAAGGTAGCTCAACTCCTGGTCCTTCTATGTCTCTTTGGCCTTCTGTTTCGGTGATGTTCACCTTCCTAGGATCATCGTCTTCATCATCATTGATGTTGTAACAACCTTGTCGTTTCTGGAGAGGGGCAATCCATTCATCCTCTTCTTATTCCAAAGGGAGGCTAGATGCCTCCTCAAATACTTTCTGTCTTACAATTTGTAACGCTTGATATACTGAAGGATATTGACTTTCGAATAAGAAGGTAGTTACAAAATTCTAAGTCATACCTTCTCAATCTGTAGTGATGAGGCACATTTCTGCTTGAAGATACCAGTTGATAGGGGTTGTGTCCAGTGTGTTAATGAATTTGTGCACCCACTGCTCTTGAGGAATGTTTCTCTAGGCTTCCTCACAACTGTGCACATGGTTCTTCAGACAACTTTGACCTATGTACCTAACTTCGCAGCCTTCTACTTGCACTGAGAACCATGCTGTCATCAAAGTACGACATTGTACTCAGTCTGTAATGTTGTTTCTGTCTATCCCCCACCATCTTGCTGGTGTTGCTTTCAAGGCCTCATCCATTGCCAAAAATATTTGTTGTGTTGGTACAATTTCTTCAAAGTCCAACAAAAATGCTTCTAAATGATTTAGACCATCAAAGGTGGGTAAGTTACTTATTGTTGTGCTAATCCAACGAACTTCTCTGGTTAATCTAGCACATCTCCTTGTAGATAGTTCATACATTTTTTTCTACCAGTTCTCTAGTGCTTCTTCTGAATTTGATGAACACACGTTGTCACTTCGCCATCTTAGCTTCCCATCCGCCATAGGATTAATGTAATCATGCTTTCAGGATGTTAATTTGTATATGTTTTCTAGTTCATATGTGCGGTCTTCTTCTTTTATGGGTTATGTGTATCATTGAACTTCATTGGGATCTAAAGGTACAATGACCCTAAGGCCATATCCTTCAAACGTCATTCGTCTTTTCTTTAAATAAACCACAGTGGAATTATTGAAAGCCCAATCAATTCCTAACAGTGTAGGGTAAGGACAACTATCATCAACTATCTCAATCACCTTGAAGTCTGCAAACGTCCTTACTCCGTCGATGTCCACAGGGACATGTTCCAATCTTCCAAAGGGGCTTACAGCTTGCTGATTAGCCATCCTAAGCATGATAGGGGAATAGATCAACTTAGGTTTTCCCATCAGTTCCCAGGTCTACTTCATCATGACATTGACCTCTGACCCTAGGTCGAGGACCACATAATCTATATCATACTCTCCAATTTGAGCATTTAGGTGTAGTTCCTTATTTTTCCTTATCCTTTTATAGACTTGGTGTACTGCTCTATTTAGTAAGGGATCTATCTTTCCTAGCTCATACTGTCTGATTAAATTTTGTAGCTCTTGTACAACGCTTTCATCTTGAATCAACTTAATACAAGTACAAAATAATTCCATGAGCTTGCTTACCTCTTTTCTTTCTTTTGGTAGAGAAGACTGATTAAATGCCAGAGGCATTCCATATTCTCTCACTTCTGGTCGTTTCTTTGATGACGAACCTTGGTCCCTCTCAAATTCTTTTCTTTCCTCCTCAAAGATTTGTTTTTCTTTCTTTGCATCAAAAGATTGGGTCTTCTCTGCAGCTTTCTTGACTCCTGATTCTTCTATAGTCCTTCCCTGGGTCACTCTGTATTCTCCTGTAACAACGCCTCCTCTAGTGATAACAACGACTCTAGGTTCCTCTCCATGAGGTTCAACGTATATCAGTTGCACTAGCGGGTTCTGTTGAGGTCATCGTCTCTCCTGAAGTTTGGCTAGTAGTACAGGACAATCTTCGATAACATGTTCGAATGAACTACAGTAGCTACAAGTAGTACAAGGGTTCTGACAGTCCCTTGCTAAGTGTCTTGGTTGTGTGCAGTTGTAACAGATGACCTTTACTTGACCTTGATCCATACCTTCTCCTCGTCCTCTGCCTCTGAATCCACCAAGAGGGTTGAAGTTGCCTCTTCCTGGAGAATTATACTGCGTAGTGTTTCCTTCTTGCTGTACTTCACCTTGAATTTTGTATATATCCCTTGACCTTTCATGCAGGAGGTCATAAGCCCTACAATCCCGATCATCATGCCCCATGGACTTACATAACGTGCAATACAGATTTGTGGGTGTCTGATCATATTTTTTCATGTAATAGCACTCACCAAAGTGATGTCTATTTCTACATACCTCACACCAGGGTAGGGTGACTTGCTGCAAAGGGCTCGAAGCTCCAGAGGCCAAGTATTCATGAAATAGGGGACAATATTCCTTGTCATGGCCTTCTGATTTTCATCTGGTACACTAGATTTCTTCTTTTTTATCTTTTCCCTTGTCTTTTTTCATATCTTCGACCTGCAGAGAAAAACTAGTTAGTTGACTCAAGATTTGACTCATACCTGAGCTGGATTCTCCCATAGGGGCTAATTCTAGCTTCATGGCGATCTCCAATGCCTCAACCTACAAACCAATATTTTGTTGCATCAGAGGAACTCTGATGTGTGGTAAGAGACCATCAATGAACCATTCCTTATTCTGCTCATCCGAGATTTGAAAACTCAGATGGCCTGTCAAGGTCTTAAATATTTGATCAAACTCCCACACAGGTTCATCTATTTTCTTCTTGATTTCTTTTAGTTCTGTAATGCGCTGCGATTCTGACTTAGGTTTCTTGAATTCGACAATTAGCGTAGTCTTAATGGAATTCATCGGTTTAGGTGCAGTTCCTTGGACAAATTTCATGTACCAAATCAATGCGTGATCTCTTAGGGTAGTACTGAACTGAGCTCATTTGACAGCCTCGTCGGTGATATTCTTAATACTCCACACAACTTCATAGAGAAACCAGTGCTGATTAGGGTCTTCATATCCATTTCCTCTAAAGTTGGGTAACCTCATCTCATCTGCCATAGATCTTCCTATGTTTCCTGACTGAGTATGTGGTGGACTACTAGTGATAGTGCTTTGAGCACTTGGGTGACTCTGATTACTCTTATTACTTAGTGTCGCTGAAACAACAGAAGGAGTAAGAGTACTTACTTCAACAGTCGACATAGTTTCGGAAGATTCTGGCTCTTCGCGGCGAGGTTCTTCAGCTTTCCCTTCCTCCGGCCTAGCAGATTTTGAATGCTCTTCATCTGTCAGATCTTTCTCTTCTCCACTGTAGAAACCCTCATCCTCGTAGTTTTTCTTAAACAGGTTCGCCAGAGGAACTTTTCTGAACGCTCTCCCACTGCGTGTGTGTCCAGCCTTTGTGTTGCTGTCACTGTCCGAGTTCTTGAACATTGGTCTTTTCCAATCCAACCAACTACTGTATCTTCAAAATGTTCTTCTCATGTAATAGCATCTTGATCTTCAACTTTAAAAAGTGTAAAATTTTTCCTTTGGGTCCCTTGAAGAAATATCTCTCGGCTTGGCTATATGACTCTACCCCGTCAACAACAAAATCAATGATGTACCCTCCAATGGTGCTATCAAACCAGTGATCTACTGCTTGTGACATGGTGTTATCGACTCTCCTGACCTTCTTGGTCAGTGCCGATGTCCAAAACATAGGAGGTTTAGATCTGATCTCAAACTGGGTATCTACTAACCTAGCTAACCACTCATATAGCTCCTGATGGATTCCTCCAAAGAAAATATCATGTATATTAGTAAAGATATATCTTCCTAACCAATCCTATGTACTAAGATTAGGGTTCCTATTCTGGGCTTTAGAAAAGTCCTTTTCTCGATCCTCTATCCACTTCTGAATCTCTGTCTTTGATGGAAACCACCTTGACATTCCCTCAAGAATATTCCTTTCCCAGCAACAAAACCATTTGTTGGCACAGGGGCAGACCCAGGTTCAACTCTAGTAGCGCACCAACAAGCCCTAACTACTGGCCCTTTCAAAAACACCTGTGAGGTAGATGCAGTCTCACTCAAAGTAGCTATGGGGGGGTTGCAGGATAGAGATGTCTACAACCAAAGGGAATACCAAGTGGATCCAATAAAAGAACAACACAACATCTATATATCAAGTCCCAGCTTAGATCTACTCCGCACAACTATCTGTCAGATCTAACACAGTAATACAATAACAGTATATCAAATGACAAAGAACATAGCATCAATCAAACACAATGCAAGATATATGTGGTTAACCCTCTCTCTAGGGCTACATCCACAAAATTGTTCTTTATAATATATTAAGATGAAAGCATACAGTTCTTATATGCGCTCTTAGCTAGTAGATCTTCTCTTCTTCTCCCTCTTTCTCTCCCCTCCCTGTGCACCCAGCTGCAGGGTTGATCTTCACACCCAACTGAAGATCTTACAATACAAGCTACTCTCACAATACAATACTTCTCTCTCAATAGCAATCTCTCCTCATAACATAATCGAACAACAAACTAAGAAAAAACCCTCTTCCCTCATCTAGGTTCTTATTTATACATTACAATAACTCACCGACAACCTTAGGCCAAAACCTAAGTGTCAAAACCCTAGATACCAAAACCCTAGGTGTCTAAAACCCTAGGTCAACTTGTCCTACGTTTTCAGGGCTTCACCAACCTGTCTTTCCTTCCTTTTTGCGTGGTGCTACAAAGCATCCAACGGTGTATTTTTTCGCTTGTTGAGTTGTCCATGATCCGTCTTCCTTGTTGATCTATCATCCTCGATCTTCTCTTCCAACGAATTTTTTTCTCTTACTTCGCTCCATCTTTTCTACTCTTCTGCTCACTTTGACCCAGTAACACTCACTGTGTCTTCCGCACAATTCACATTCCTTCTTTTCTGCCTTAATCTTTGCTTACTTCCATACCCAAGGGCCAACAACGAGTCTCTTTTTTTTAAATTTAAGGAAATCTTCTAGGTTGAGGTACAGGTTGGTGCATGGTTGATGCACTTGTTTATGGTACAAGTTGATTACAGGATGAGGTATAGGTTGATGCATGGTTGATGCATGGTTCAGGTTATTGGTACAGGATGTTTGGTGCAGGTTGATTGGTACATGTTTACAACAATATATCTCACAGTGATAGTGTGATAGTGGTTCCATCATTCTACTTATACGTCAGGGCGGTTGGACGGGGAAATGACATGTGGTTGTAGCCACCTTCCAGTTGTAGCCAAAGAACATAGGGGGTTGTAGCCTCCTTCTAGTTGTAGCTAGAGAATTGGGGAGTTGAAGCTTCCCTCAGGTTGTAGCCTGAGAAACTAGGGGGTTGGAGCCTCCTTCCAATTACAACTAGAAAACAAAGGAAGTTGGTGCTTCCAATGAATGTAATTCTTCGAGACATATAATAAAAATCATTCTGTGGTTTTCTCCCGCTTTGGGTTTCCATGTAAAAACACTAGTGTACTGTGTATGTGTATGATTGTTCATTTGTTCATTGTTTATTTACTATGAAAATATTGGATGATAATGCTACATTGATATAACACTTGCATTATATGGTTAAAAAGGATTAGATTTCTCTATTACTGATTCACCCCCCCTCTCAGTAATCCAACAATTGGTATCAGAGAATGTTCCTTCAGAAATCAGTTTAACCACTGAAAGGTAGATCATGGAGAGCAACAACATGTATAAAAATGGAATACCATAGTTTGATGGACATAAGTATGCATTTTGGAGCATAAGGATGAAGATATATAAATAGGCACAGGGATTTGAAATTTGACAATCAATTGTAGATGGATACACAACACCAACAGTTCTGCCGACAAATGACAAAGAAATGAAACTCGGTCAGAAGAATTCCAAAGGAACAAATGCACTTCTGAATGGTCTTGGAGAATCGGTATTCATCAAAGTTGCACATTGTAAATCTGCTAAAGAGGTTTGGGACAAACTTTGAAATATTTATGAAGGAGATTCAAAAGTCAAAGCAACAAAGCTTCAAACTTACAGAGGTCAGTTTGAACAACTAAAGATGAAGGAAGATGAGAACATTGCAGCTTAACTTTTACAAGTCAATGAAACAATAAATGAAATCTTGGGATTGGGAGAATAAATCAAAGAATTTGTAATTGTTCAAAAGGTAATAAGATCTCTTCCTATGAGATTTGACCCTAAGATATCAACACTAGAAGAAAGAGCAGATCTAAACTCAATAAGCATGGATGAACTACATGGAATCTTCACAGCATATGAAATGATAACTGAACAGGAAAATCCATATATAAAAGAAGCAACCTTCAAAGCATCCAAAAGGTCAAATCAAAAGAGAAAGAAAAAATAAAAAGAACATAGCAGCAACAGTGAAGTCTCAGAAGATGATGAAGAAGTGACCGACTTTGTCAGAAGATTGAACACGGGAACCAACGACAGGTATAGAGGTAAGCTTCCTTTGATTTGTTTTAATTGTGATGGTATTGTTCATTTTTCTAACAAATGTCCTCGTAAGAAAAATATAAATGATGAAGGTTACTCAAATAGAAAACAAACATATAAATACAAAAGAACCACAAAGAAAGTTTTCAAGAAAAGCTTATGAACCAAAGAAGACATCTCATCATCAGATGAAGATGAAGTCAGTGACAGTGAGACAAAAAGAGTTCTATTCATGGTAGTGGAAGACTCTGATAAAAAAGACTATGAAGAAGAATATGAAAAGGCCAAACAAGAATATGAAGAGGCAGAAGTTGACCACCAAGAAGATTTGTTGTGTGCCATAGAAGTTATCAGAAGAGAAAAGAAGAAAAACAAGAAACTACAAGAAGAACTAGACAAGAAAGAAGACACTCAGGAACTAGAACATATGATCACAAATTTGAAGGTTCAAATTGAAGAAGATAAAATAATTGAAGAAGCACTCAAAGAACAACTAGAAGGAAGAGATAGGATCATTGGAAATTTGGAAGAATAAATTGTCACATTAAGAAAGGATCTTCAAAGAAAAATATTGACGACTGCAAAACATGTTTGTCACAAAAAATCACTGAGATTTTTTTATCTTACGGTGGAAAGCAAGGAGCTAAGGCTTTGATGGAAAGATGAATAGTTCGCTATGAAATGTATAGTTTCTTTAATTCCTCTCCACCCTCTGCGGAAGCGGAAGCACTAGGTATTATGCCAGTGGATGATACACGACTGAATCAGACCACTCCATCGAGTAATAGTTCTTAGAAGAACACGTCTTAAAACAAATTACCCATAATTTTAGGTCTTGCTGGTGGCTTGGTTCAAGTGTTATTGGCATGCATGTTTGAAACTGGGAGCAGATTGAAATCTATCGTATTTCTAAATCCATCCGAAGTTATTGCCTAGTGTTTAATGGTTCAATATATTTAGTTTGGTCATGCTAATTAGTTAGTGTATAACATCCATGGATACAGATCCCAACAAATGCCACCAGCTCGACTGGCAGAAACACTACAACATCATAGTGGAGTAGCTTGTGGGCTTCTCTATTTGCACGAGGATTCTCAACTGCGAATTATTCATCGGGACATTAAAGAAAGCAATATTTTGTTGGAAGAAAATATGAATCCTAAGATAGCAGATTTCGGCTTAGCAAGACTCTTTCCTGAAGACGAGAGTCACATCAACACAAGAGTTGCTGGAAACTAGTAAGATCTCAAAACAATCATCACTCTCACACACTTTCAAAATCTATTAACAAATAGGGATGCATATGTTTTACTTCTATGTTGTTGATTCAAAGAGGATTGATAGTATTGTAAAATTTTAATTTTCTAGGATCCAGGAATACAATTTTCTTGCAAATAGCTTTTATTTCATCATTACTCAATTCCTAAAATTTCCCGTACTATATAATCTTCGACATTGTAATTTGGATATGCAGTGGGTATATGGCACCAGAGTATGCTATGCAAGGACAACTATCTGTAAAATCTGACCTCTATAGCTTCAACGTTCTTCTCTTGGAACTTATTTCAAGAAGAAAGAATACTCATTATAATCAGTCACTTGAAATGAAGATGCTTTTAGGATGGGTGAGATACTTTGATACTTTTCTCTTTTATTTCCAACTGAGCATATCTACACTATCTAGACCATGTTATTTACTTCACCTATAAACCATTCAACAAAGTATGAGTTTAGAGCTTTCACCACTGAGCTATTTTGATATGAATTTATTAGATATATGGACTTCCGTACTCTTAATCAACATAAGCTAAAATTAAGGTGGATATGAGGTCAAATATTAAATATCAAAATGACGATCTACTATGATTATGCAGGCATGGAGATTATACGAACAAGGAAATATTGTGCATATGATTGATCCAACAATAATTGAAACTTGCGATGAGGATCAAGCTTTGAGATGCATTCATGTTGGTCTTTTGTGTACACAAGAAGACTCATTGCATCGTCCATAAATGTCTATAATCACTTTGATGCTTTCATCTCATTCTGTGACATTCCCGGATCCCACAAAGCCTGATTTTGTGAAAACTTCCCCAAACAACAAGTCCACCATTTCTGGCTTTGGGGTGTCACACACTTCTGTTTCTGCATCATCTGCTTCATATCACGCTCCTCTATCTAACATTGATGCTTCCATTACAGACTTGGTGCCCATTTACTGCGTATTTTGCATTCTCATGAATCTTTAGTTTCTGAATATGATTAATATGAGACATATTTCAATGTTGTGACATTAAGTGCGCTGGGAGACACGGAGATGGGATAACGTGCAATAATGTTAATTGGTATGTAGTTATAACAATTAAGTCTGCATTATATGTCAATAATAGAATTATGAACTTAATAATAATGCAAACTTGAAGACAATCATGGCTTTTGGCACATTCGACGATCGATATTTAGATTTGAATTCAGAATGGGTAGCATACCTATTAGTTCAAGAACAACTTATTGCAACACTGATTTCTCCAAAATGGTTTGGTATCGTTTTTCTGACTGGAATTACGATTTTGAATATTAATTCGTCAGAATGATATTGCAATTTTAATTTTAGATCTCTCCTAATCCATAAACCTCATGGTTATCGTTATTATGAATGTTATTGTAATTTTGAATATTAATTATGTATGAATAATGTTATGTACGAATTGGATTATTGACATTTTTTAATTTGCAATTTTTTTAATAAATTGAAAATATGTATTAAATTAAATATTTAGAAAACAATTATTTTTAAATTTAAAAATATTATTTATAATTGATTAAATTAAATATTTAAAAAATAAAATTATTTTTAATGTCAAATTCAAAATTATTATTTATGCGGCCTCAACATATACATCATAATTTTCTAGAACAAGGCCTCAACATATTTGTGCGGCTTCCCATCCGATTACCTTAGCTCATCCATATTCTCCCTATTCGAGTCAGAGCTGGCCTTATCTACCAACATCTTGTCTAATAGCGCACAACTTCTTAATCTCATAATGCACACATTCCAATTCATGGAGAAGGACAAAGGAGGATGCACCAACCTTCTTCTTGTTAATTTCTTCACTCACTTTGCTCAGCGATTTGAGCATTGAAGAAGCCCAAAAAGGGTAACAACTAGTTAGATGCGGATCAGGAAAAAGCATTTGGATTTATCATTTAGGGCAGTGGTATAAAATGCCATTTTCATTTAGCCATGTTGGTGTTGACGTTTGAAAAACATGTGGAAGACATTCTTATATATCTATATCTATCTATCTATCTATCTATCTATCTATCTATCTATCTATTCTGTGTTACTGTGGAGATTATGCTGGTTATATTACTGTTATTCTGCCATTTCTATCATTTTATTTCTATTTTGCGTATTTATTATATCTGGTATCTTGCAAGTGGTATTAGAGCACTCTCCTTGGTAGAAATTGTGGGAATTTTTTTTCCAGGGTAGAGACGTATTCCAGCATCTTTAAGCCATAGAGATCTATTGTTACGCACATAAAACCACGGTTGAGGGATTCATACACGCAGGAAATACAAGTGGTTCTTAAGTGCACATCTGTTGGCCACCCTTGTAACCCCTGTTGGTACCCCTTCGAGTGGTAGTGCATCAGACAACACCTATGTATGGATCGACCTAGATTTCCTAAATCCCTCTTTAGATAAACCTATCAGCCGCCGGACTACTATAGTGTCACCGAGAACAACACTCGGGAAGATACTCTCTAGTACCTGGGTAGTCGAGTAGTACGACTAAGGGTACGGTCTATCCACCTTATTTTATGCCCTGAGATTTTTGGCCGAGTACTACTATTGGAACCCGCACGTATATCAGAGAGCTATAGCACAAGACAAACCCTTTTCTGTAGAACCCTTGAATACCTAACCCTTGGGGGACATAAACATAAACAAATTAAAACCGACCAGATCTATTGTCGCGCAAATCTGTTCGGGTTGCCAAGTAAATACACATTTCTTTTTGGTTAAGATTTTGGGGATTTCATCACTGCAGTATTCTTCAGACCGGAGTATAACTCCGCAGGTGTAAAAAAAAAAAAAAAGAGTCTGGAAATTTTTTCACCATTATTTGAGACCTATTCCATTGGATTCATCCCTTCGCCCTTATCACAGTCATCCACATCATTTTTTGGAAAAAATGTTTTTTACCCTGCCCACCCCTTTTTAGTTCACCCATCCTCATGGCCCATACCCATATCCAAGACCTGGAGTCTCGCTTCAACACCTTGCAATCTAGTTTCCTCGAGACCGAAAAAGAAGTGAAACAACTTAGTGCTACTATTGTCTCCTGAGACACATCCATCAATACAACCATAAATGCATTTGTGTAGTCCGCAATGGAGGAAGTCAAACAAGAACTGACCACACAGCTTGAATCTGTCTTTGGATCACTGTTATAACCCTAAATTGCACCATACATGCTTACTTGGCATCTGGCCATATCATAGCCCTTCTTTGCCAAGCCACTGTTGAACAAACTCTTTGAAAAACCTCTTTCATAAGGGCCCATGCACCCTACTTCATTACTGCACGCGTGTACATGCTGGCTGACCTAAAATAGCCCACGTGGACCGACAAAAGCACAAAAAGAGGAAAGTTGTTGACGGAACACAAAATCTATGGGTGAGTTAGCTGAAACTCCCGGCC
>SNQJ01S0058828.1:53345-65800 GCA_010110895.2 Picea sitchensis | reverse complement strand
TGTGTCTTGGAGGTCCTAACCATTGCAGGGTAGGATGGATGGGTAGTCAGTCTTACTTATTGTCGCTTGATCGTCGTTAAACGCATGATGTTACTGTGGTACGTTGTATGTCGTCTTGCTATGTTCGTCTAGCTTGCGTATTGTTCATCATCGGGTTACTAGTTTCTGCCTGAGTAGTCGGACAGGAGCCTATCTGACCTTCTCTCTCTCCAGAGCAGAGGACTAAGATTAAACGCCCTGCTTTCCTGTGCAGAAATAGTAAAATCTACTGTTATGGTTTCTTCCTTATGTCTATGTCGTTTAATGCTTGCAGTTACTTGTTGTGCGCCTTATGTCTTCTTGTTTTGATCATCATGGTTGCCTCTTGTTAGTCATCAAGTGGCGACATAGAGTCAAGTGTGTATGCTTCCTTTTTACACGCGCGCACACACCTTAAACAAAAAAAAAAAAAATTGCACCTGTTATCAAAGTTGTTGTCGTAACGAGGAGGCTGTTACAATATAAATAAGAGGCAAGGGCCTCTATTGATTCATTCATGTATGTTTATCATTTTTATATCTAGCTTCTAGCTAGAGAGCCCATACCTTGGGGATTTTGAAGGTTTTGACTTAACAAACCCTAGAGGATGATTCGATGGTGAAAGATTCCACCTAGCTTGTCCCAAGCTTGGTCTCAGGGATGCAATACTCCCCCACACCATTCTAGTTCTAATCTACTCAGTGCAGGAGGGTTCTACACCAGCCATAGGCACAGGAAGAGAGGGAGGGCACACCATTGGGGATTTCCAGCAAGGGGGGTGCACCATCAATTGAGAGAAGTTCGTTGCAGGTATTTGGCAGGGCTTTTGGAGATTCTAGCACCTAGGTTTTCATTGTAGGGTCATGGACATTAGATCTAGTGCATTCCGGTGGAGTTTTATTTGTCATTTGATTTATTGGATGCATGGGATGAATTGGAGGAGAGGAGCACACTTCAGAAAGTGATTTCATCCATTTGGTAGATCAGATCTTCATCATTTTGCTTGGGACTTCACCAGGGAGGTAACCAAGCCCCGATATATCATTCTAGTGGTTTTGTGGAGCATTTGGAGGCCTCTAGGAGACAGGATAAATTATCTAGGGTTTTAGGCATCCAGGGGGGTGCACCATTCCTTGGAGAAGAGTCAAATCCATGAGTTTGAGAGGGATCTTGGAGATTTGAGCACCTGGGTTGTTCTTGCCTTTACCCGATCTATTGTTTGGCATATTTACCAGAGTGATTGGACATCTTTGGCAGCAGGGCCGAATTGTTGAGGCTATTCAGTGATCCAGCAGGGCATGGCATCTTCCAGCTTGGGGGTTGATACTTCATACGACCCAGATCTTTCTTGTACTGGTATTCATGATGTATTCAACCTTTGGAGGTTTATAGTAGCTTCTTGGAGCATTTTGTAGTAGATCCTATTGTGTTATTGGATCAATCTGTTGAGCATTCCAGATCGACATCTCCATTGTATCAGGTTCTTCTATTTATGAATAAAATCATATCTGAGTTGTTTGGGCTTGCCTATCATATTGTTGATCTTGCATATGGTTGAGGTATGTTCCATTATGGTATCTTCTTGTTTATTGTTGCAACACATATATAAATTCATCATCATAAACCCTAAGGCCTAAATCAAGAGGTCAACCTGCAAGTAAACACATACAAACAAGTAAATCAGCAAAGTGTTTGATGAAATGCAACAACCAATAAAAGTTTAAAAAGAGACCCAAAATTGTGATGTTCCTGACATAATGGCTTGGGAACATTATAGTGGTATCAGAGCCTAGACTCATATCAGCCTGAGGGGTCTTACACAAGGAGAAATGGATGAGATATACTTTGAGATAATATACTTGAAGATAAAATATTTCGGCCTTAGCAAGGAAAATAGGGCTCAAATAACCTTTCCATGGTATGTAGCCTTAAGAAATCCCAATTGGATCGAAGAGGATGTTTTACATGGGATCATCGTAGTAGAGGAAAAGAGAGCTAGAGCATCTATATGGATGGAAGAAGAAAGAAACCCCACACCCATTAGGAGCACGCAACTTTGCCATAGTTGCAAGATGCCTTGGGAACCAGATCATAGATGTATGGGTAAGGGTAAGAAACATATTATTGAGGTACACTATGACAATGAGGATGAGGTGTGTGAGGATACAGAGTTGGATCTAGATGCTTATTTGGAGTAGTGTGAAGATGCTAGTACAGAGGCTAGTGATTCTGACACGCTTGAGGAGGATAGTGACTCTTGCACACTTACAGATACTAGTGATTATGGCACGCTTGGGGAGGATGGTGAACATTGTGTAGTGAATAGACAATCAGAGTGACAAGATGACAACACCTGCATTGTGGCAGACATATCACATGGTGTTGATGACCCTACACCTTAGCAGAGTAGAGACACTAGTGGGGATTCACACGTGTTAGCATTGAGAGATGATGAGCTTCCTAGGAGGTTCGTGACACATCTATCGTATTTTCATACACCCATGGTAGCCACGTCATAGGAGGATATTAGTGGAATTTCAGATGTGATGGAGGAGCCATGTGTGAGGGATTCACACCAGGGACATATGGATCCCTGGACCCAGGAGGAGAGACATGACTTGGAGATAATGGACCTTATACATACCTATCAGCATGAGGAGATTGAGTCACCTCTTTCAGAGACTCCATTAGTTGAGCAGACTATGGATACTTACAGCTTGATGGGGCACCTTCTTCCAAGATCGACCTACATTGATGAGGATGCACTCTTTATCCATCAGGATGACCATATCACATGTATGGACACATCTATATGGGATCCAGGCGCAGATGATAGTAGCAGGGTGAGTGCACAGGAGGATACAGCTGCTCACACCAGATACAGTATGATTCAGAGGGAACTAGCAGTTGAGGATGATGTGCAGTCACATATGGGAAGACCCAGTGGCATAGTAGACAGTGGGCAGTTCAGCACTTTATCTTCTGCACAGATTATTTTTGGGGATACCGGTGATGGAACTAGTAGTGAGAGACATGAGGTGGCACCTCAGCATGACTGTGATCAGGAGTCACACCACTTAGAAACATAATTGAGAGTCAGTGATGATATGATCATGGCAAACACCAAGTACAGTGATGGCATGCATGCATTGATGATAGATTATTGTTGGAGAGCATCAGTGGCACATGGTAGTTCAGATGAGGGATTTACCATGGATGACTTTCACACTCTCAGGGAGAGAGTGTCTATGATGAGGATCGACTACCAGCAATTGTTGACAGATAGGGACTACCTCTTGGGGATTGGCGAGATGTATCACAAGGCCTTGAGGGAGTAGGAGTTCGAGATGGACCAACTCACTCAAGATTTGAAGAGCACTTGAGGATTCTTGACAGGCACATAGACAACCCTTCAAGAATCAGAGTCCAGATCAGAGGAGATTCGTGAGAGGTCCACTTCATTTATCTTAGTGGACAGTCATATATGTCCTTTGGTCACATGGATAGAGGATGTTGGTGGTCTAGCAAAGGAGCACCAGTTGATAGAGGACACTTCCATTTGGGTTCCAAGAGTGGTTGACCTTCAGGTAGAGGTTGACCCAATAATACGCCTAGGATAGATGGTGTAGAAGGAGTATACAAGAGATGACACGAGTATGTCGGGGCATACAGTGATGAGTGATAGTTCACAGAGACAGGCCAAGATATGCAGCCAGTTTCAGATGGATCTATTGGACTGCAGGGATGATACACACTTAGGGGAGTATGCAGATGTCACTCCTTTGCAGCAACACATAGTTATGAGATCTCACCTTCACCGTTTCAGTAGTTGCATGGGGGATGAGAGATGGAGATTGATTTACCAACAGTTAGAGGAGTTACTTCTGGTTGTACCTGATGATTAGGGTTTAGTGATGAATATAAGTGAGCAGTTATCATGGGTACCGGTGGACGAGCTTGTGGTTGAATCCTTGGGATTGACCAAAGCATGTGATATTTTATAGGTCTACAATCAGCTCCAGAGGTTTATGTTATCCGTTCCTGACACATTTATCATTGACAACAGCATGAGGAGAGATAGATAGTGGTAGAGGGCATGGAGAGTGAGTAGGCTGAGACCACCTGACCGGAGTAATTGTACAGCATACAGCAGGTCATAGGTGGACCATGTTAGGAAAACAGTTGATACTCGGTGCATGATGGTGAGCATCATAGGCCAGGTGATAGCAGATGAGAACAGAGGGCTTCCAACAGTGATCAGTCCGACACAGGATCAGCTAGCGGAGACTGGAAGTGATAAACTTCTAAGTTTTCCATGGGATGCGGGAGTTCATTTTGTTAGCAAGATGTTTTACATCAGGTTGACCTAGGTTGCGCCAGAGAGCCACACACTCCACCTTGGGTTGGTTTAGAGTGGGCCTGTAGGTACTTGTCCTATGGAGCAAGACATTTTTTCACTCTTGATCATCATGATCGGACATGGAGATGGTTGGACAGGTACTACTTCCACATAGATGTCTTTACAAAGGTAGTTTCTGGACAACAGGTCCAATTGTCACAGGTACTTCAGTTTGAGGATCAAGGAGTGGAGGATCCAGTATATAGGTATGGAGCAGTCAGGCATGGTCAGAGTAGTGTTGGGCTAGCATGGTGATATTCAACAGAGGTTAGCATGGGATCCAGGGATTGCAGGTTTGATAATTTCTCTGACTAACAGGGAGGAGTCGAAATTTGCAGAGGAAAGTTGTTCCAGTGTTGAGGAGAGCACATCACTTGAGGGTGTCTCATGAAGGTCTTGTAGTACCTCATTATGGCATCAACATTTGCAATTGATGGAGGCCGTGTTGATCTTGGTAGTATCTTGGACGGTGCACTCATTATGGGATGAGGCCATGTGTCATGTGCAGGAGTTTCACGGTGTTGATATATTTTAGGATTATGCTTCCCAAGGGATTGCAACTCATGTCTTGATATGGGACCCAGGGGGCAAAGTGCATGATAGTTCATCTTTGGATGGGGTCTACTGTGTGTCCCACAAGTCGACATGGGATCCTGGTATTATACTTGAGGGGATTTGGCTATTCCTTAAGGACAAGCAATTTTCTAGCAAGGAGGATTGTAATATCCCCACTTTGAGACATCATTACATTACAAAGGGTTATGATGACCAGAGTAGCCAGATGGAGGTCATAGCGAGTACAGAGATTATTGAGAGGCATTTTGGGGTCTAGCTTGCATCACTCATCCCATTTCATCGTTATGATCCATTCCGCCCAGGTTGGATTTGGTTTCGTTGCATTCCGACAATTTCCATAATTTTGAGTATTTTGAGCTGTAAGTTAATTAAATTCACTGAAGAGGTCATTTGGGCACAATACTTGGAGGAACCTCTCAATGTAATAACTCATTGGAATCGAGAGGAACGGGACTACAGGATAGGATGATGAGAAGTGACTTTCAGTGGCCAGGGAAGCCACTAGGAGAGATAAGGTGCTTTTTAGAGGTAAAAGGTTAATTAATTAATTAAAGTGAATTAATTAATTAATTAATAATTAAAAAATAAAAGTCACTTTGGAGAGACAAAGGGATGCAGGAAGTATAGATAAGAGGCAAGGGCCTCTATTGATTCATTCATGTATGTTTATCATTTTGATATCTGGCTTCTAGCTATAGAGCCCATACCTTGGGGGTTTTGACTTAAAAAACCCTAGAGGACTATTCGGTGGTGAAAGATTCCACCTAGCTTGTCCCAAGCTTGGTCTCGGGGATGCAATACTCCCCCACACCATTCTAGTTCTGATCTACTCAGTGTAGGAGGGTTCTACACCAGCCACGAGCACAGGAAGAGACAGAGGGCGCACCATTGGGGGTTTTCAGCAAGGGGGGAGCACCATCCATTGAGAGAAGTTCGTTGCAGGTATTTGGCAGGGTTTTTGGAGATTCTAGCACCTAGGATTTCATTGCAAGGCCGTGGCCATTAGATCTAGTGCATTCCGGTAGATTTTTATGTGTCATTTGATTTATTGGATGCATGGGATGAATTGGAGGAGAGGAGCACACTTCAAAAAGTGATTTCAGCCATTTGGTAGATCAGATCTTCATCATTTTGCTTGGGACTTCACCAGGGAGGTAACCAAGCCCCGATCTATAATTTTAGTGGTTTTGTGGAGCATTTGGAGGCCTCTAGGAGACAGGCTAAATTATCTAGGGTTTTAGGCATCCAAGGGGGTGCACCATTCCTTGGAGAAGAGTCGGATCCATGAGTTTGAGAGGGATATTGGAGATTTGAGCACCTGGGTTGTTCTTGCCTTTACCTAATCTATTGTTTGGCATATTTACCGGAGTGATTGGACATCTTTGGCAGAAGGGCCGAATTGTTGAGGCTATTCAGTGATCCAGCAGGGCGTGGCATCTTCCAGCTTGGGGGTTGATACCTCATATGTCCCAGATCTTTCGTGTATTGGTATTCATGGTGTATTCAGCCTTTGGAGGCTTATAGTAGCTTCTTGGAGCATTTTGTAGCAACTCCTATTGTGTTATTGAATCCATCTATTGAGCATTCCAAATTGACATATTCATTGTATCAGGTTCTTCTATTTATGAATAAAATCAGATCTGAGGTGTTTTGTCTTGTCTATCATATTATTGATCTTGCATATGGTTGATGTACATTCCATTACGGTATCTTCTTGTTTATTGTTGCAACACATATATAAATTCATCATCATAAACCCTAAGGCTGAAATCAAGAGGTCAACCTACAAGTAAACACATACAAACAAGTAAATCAGCAAAGTGTTTGATGAAATGCCGCAACCAGTAAAAGTTTAAAAAGACACCCAAAACCGTGATGTTCCTGGCATAATGGCTTGGGAACATAGTTGTGTTTTATTATTTTGTACCATGCATGCATTTAATTCATTATGGGCCTTTATGGAAGACCATCTTTGTATTATTATGGTGAAATGGTCTCTTTAGAAATTAAATTATATTGGTTTGTTTAGTAGCTATCCATCATATGGGTGGAATTGCTCTGGAAAGACACTATAACATGATAATTATATATATCGTTAAAATGTAAAATTTGAAGCACTATATACATGAAATAAAATGAAAGCCTTCTTTGTATTGAACAAAGTTACAACACATAAAACACTATATACATGAGATGAAAGCCTTCCTTGTATTGAACAACGTTACAACATGATAATTTTACATATCCTTAGAATATACAACTCCAAGTCACTATGTAAATGGCATGAAAGCCTTCCGTATATTAAACATAATTACAACAAAATTCTTTAAGGTTCTTTTAGCCATAACCTTTTCCATTGTCCTCCCTAGTGTTCTTTTGGAGTCATAAGGATCACCAATAACGACACGATTGTCCAAGTCGAATCATGTCGATGAGTTGTTGCCTAAGCGTGCGTGGCGGCATACATTTTTTTTCAAATGAAGGCGGGTGATGCAATAGGAGCACATATTACATACCTCAAAACCGTGTTACCACCATGAAATGCAACTTATAAAACGAAGCTTCAAACCAAAAAGAGTGACAGAACGTCCTCTTCTTACCGGCGTACGTCATTGCTCGGTTGAGGATGGTACTCCGGATTCTGGGTGATACATAGATTTTAAATGGTATAGTTTAAACGTTAATTTTTTTGTTAAATTAATTGGGTTATAAGTTCAAATTGTAAGAGGTAGGATATGTAGGATTTTAGTTTATTAGTAAATTTTAATAAATCGTTGAATGAAGAATGTTTTTCAATTTGATGTTTAATTTATAATAATTTTAAAAATAAATTATTATTATTATTATTAATTTTAATTTTGCATTATTTAAATTACATTTTTTTTTAACGTAATATCTTCTAAAATCTAAAATACAATTTTATGGATACCTAGTCTCTAAATTCCTGACGAAATTTTACACAAAAATCATCGACAAAAAAGTTGCAAGAATTTTTACACAAAAATTTTCATTATTAACATATCACCTTACATTTTAAAGTACTTCACCTCATCTTCTGTTTAATGAATGAATTCATCTAGTGTTCGACTTCAACATATTTACTTGCATTGTTGGAATTATACTCATACCTTTGTACTCATCACCATCATTAGTGGGTTACCTCTCCTCTGGAAGTGACTCTCATCGTTATCTATTGAGTATATAGTTTCTCCCCTGGTAAAATATGATTCATTATCACATTCTGGAGATTTGTACTTGAAGTTGGTTTTGTTCTAGATTATAGGTTGCATTTTTATTAGACATGTATGGATCTCATTTAGTATATCATTTGATATTGTATATGACAGGCCATTCAATTATAAGTTGTTTTTGTTCCATATCTCATGACCCTTATAGAAAATATTATTTCATACTTTCAAAGCATGCATTGATAAGGTCCGTAGATAAACCATCTATGACAAGGATCTTTACTCTATTGTATAGGCTTATCGACAATTTAAGCATTGTATTTTGGGAAAGGAAACAATAATCCACACCAACTACATGCATATGTAATTTTTGAAAATGTAGGGTAAGTTATAAAAATATTTCTATTAAAAGTGGTCCACACACCTTCGACAATTCCACCTAAACATTAAGTATAAGAAGGGAAGAACCAATCGAGTTTCATGCTACCTCAAAAGACCTTCAATTATGGAACTAACCATAGTTTTCAATTCTTGAGGACATGAGAATTTAGAGTTTCTCCAGTTGTGTGAAAAAAATTCTCACTTCACTTCTACATACTAGATACTAGTTGCTAGTAAATAACTTTTAGAGTTTCACCTCTAGGATGGATTTTTGTTCCATGTGGGCCATGAGTCTATGGAGCATAAAAATATGATTTGGGAGGCACACTATAGTTTCCAGGTGATAGTGAATTTTGGGTTGGAGAATACATTGTTAGTGTTGCATAGATGTTTTTATTAGCTAAAGTCCACCATGATGTCAATGCATTTATTAGATCATGCATTGTATGTGTTATCACTAAACTTGCAATTAAGAGGAAAATATTGTACTATTTTTATCCCACTTTAGATAAGCCATGGGTGTTAGTATCCATTGATTTATGTCATCACCACCCTTCACAAAGCATGGTGATAATTTTGTTTTTGTGTTTTTTGTTTAGTTCTCTAATATGACGTCTTTGGCACCTTACAAACCAACGTCACACAAGAATCCATTGTTACATTCGTGTTCAACCATGTTTGGGCTCATTTTGGGTTGCAAAAGACCATTTATTTAGATAGAGACAATATATTAATAAGTATATTTTGTTCCATTGTTTGTCCCATGATGATGGACACCAAACTAACCAAATTGACTTCCTTCCATCCCTACATTTATGGAGAAACAAAAGTAGTCAGCATGTGTAAAATCTTAATTTTGACTTATGAAATGTCTTGGTATGTATAAATTGTAAATGTATAGTTATAATTATGATATTCAACCTATATGAGCTTAAATAAATGAGCATGTGTATAGATGATGTGAATAGGTTTGCACGGATTCTAGCGTGGAGCTCAAGCCCAAGGCTCAACTAGTGAATGACTAGGCATGCAGATGATGTAAATATATTTGTATGGACTGTGTAGTAAGCTTGACATAGTGAAATAAATCTATGTATATATTAATGTTGGAATCTAATATATAATGGTCTAAGATGACTACAAAGAGAATTTGAGGGGTTATGATTCCACCTAAGGGGAAGAGAACATGGGGCCATGCAAAATTAATCCCACATCACCAAGTGTCAACCTATGAACTCGTCTCTTTTTCTATCATGTGACTTAAATGAAGCCACCCACCTCCAATTACTTAGAAATCCAATCATTAAATGCATGTATAGGTTGGTGGGGAAGTATGGTCATCTAGTTACTAAAGAAGAGGTTGAGTACAATCTAATTGGGTACCATAAGAGTAAGTTTCATTTTCTTATCACAAGCATAGATCCATCTTAAATTTGGATCTATAAAACACCGAGAGGGATCAAATTTATTAAAGAGCAATTTTTTTTATCATTTCATTTAAATATTGCATATTAAATGATAAAAATATTACAACTGGATAAATTTAATCCCTCTCAACTCTTTATAGATGTGGGTTTAAGATGGATCTACGTTGGTTTAATATTTTATATGTATTTGTGTACATATGTACATATTTATGTGTGTAATATGTAACGATGTGTGTAATTGTTTCTTAATTGAGTCGACTTTATTTTTATTATTGTTAATTGAGACAACTTTAAATTTTCTTAATGTTAAAATGTAACGTTATCTAATCTAACATAACACTAACATGACAACATCTCCTCCATACTAGGTTGTAGAGCACCTCCCTACTCTCGGTGCAAAAAGAAAAGTGAGACATCATTTCCCTCAACCCTCTTATTGTCATTCACTCTATCATTTTGTCACACATACCTTCACTGTCTACACTTCCCATGCTACATTCTAGACCTTGGATGAGGGATAGATTGCTATAGGCGATAATAGATATTGGGCAAGTTAAAAGGCCTTCACCCAATGTGTAATTTTTTCTTATAGGATGTTTGAGATCCAAGTGTTATGCTTGCAATCTATTCCCAAAAGGAATACAACAAATTGGACTCTTTTTTCCTACACCAAAGAGCACTAAAAGGGAAGAATATCCTTGAGAGACTATTGTGTAGAGAAAGAGAAGATCCTTTGTGTTGTATAAAGAAGTAGAAAAGGGTTCCATGGTTGGATGAGATGGGTGGAGTGATATGAAGTGAGAAGATTCATTGAGCCATGAGAACAAATGTGTCTAGGTGAGTGAAATAGAATCTTATATAGCTTGGTTCCTTTATTCTGGTTGCATCATAGCTCTACTTGGGGGTGGAATTAGCATTTGATGCCTATGGTTGGTTGGAAAATTGCTTGTATACAACGAGTTTCTTGTACTATATTCTATTAAAAGATAAGAACATTGTATTTGTTTATGAATGTGCTATTGAGTGTTATTTATTACTATGAATGTATGTATTTTTCATGAGGTGTTTGTTTTTTTTAAATCTATTCATGGGCATTTGGTTTCCATGAATTCTTGTTATTTCATTCTTATATATTCAGTTGTGTTTTATTATTTTGTACCATGCATGCATTTAATTCATTCTAGGCCTTAATGGAAGACCATCTTTGTATTGTTATGGTGAAATGGTCTCTTTAGAAATAAAATTATATTTGTTTTCTTAGTAACTATTGTAATGTCCCCACTTTGGGACATCATTACATTACAGAGGGTTATGATGGCCAAAGTAGCCAAATGGAGGTTATAGCGAGCAGAGATTATTGAGAGGCATTTTGGGGTCCATCTTGCATCGTTCATCCCATTTCATCATTATGATCCATTCCCCACAGGTTGGCTTTGGTTCCATTGCATTCCAACAATTTCCATGATTTTGAGTATTTTGAGCTATAAGTTAATTAAATTCACTAAAGAGGTCATTTTGGGCACAATACTTGGAGGAACCTCTTAGTGTAATAGCTCATTGGAATCGAGAAGAACAGGACTACAGGATAGGATGATGAGAAGTGACTTTCGGTGGCCAGGGAAGCCACTAGGAGAGATAAGGCGTTTTTTAGAGGTAAAAAAGTTAATTAATTAATTAATTAATAATTAAAAAATAAAAGTCACTTTGGAGAGACAAAGGGATGTATGAAGTATTAATAAGAGGCAAGGGCCTCTATTGATTCATTCATATATGTTTATCATTTTGATATCTAGCTTCTAGCTATAGAGCCCATACCTTGGGGATTTTGAAGGTTTTGACTTAACAAACCCTAGAGGATGATTCGATGGTGAAAGATTCCACCTAGCTTGTCCCAAGATTGGTCTCGAGGATGAAATACTCCCCCACACCATTCTAGTTCTAATCTACTCAGTGCAGGAGGGTTCTACACCAGCCACAGGCACAGGAAGAGAGGGAGGGCACACCATTGGGGGTTTCTAGCAAGGGGGGTGCACCATCAATTGAGAGAAGTTCGTTCCAGGTATTTGGCAGGGTTTTTGGAGATTCTGGCACCTGGGCTTTCATTGCAAGGTCGTGGCCATTAGATCTAGTGCATTCTGGTGGATTTTTATGTGTCATTTGATTTATTGGATGCATGGGATGAATTGGAGGAGAGGAGCACACTTCAAAAAGTGATTTCAGCCATTTGGTAGATCAGATCTTCATCATTTTGCTTGGGACTTCACCAGGGAGGTAACTTATCCGGATTTATGTAGGAACACAATGAAATACAGAAATACACATAAACGCAGAGAGGCAGTGGAAATAAGACTTCATTTCATTAATAACAAATGACTGAAATATGCTTACAGACAGAATGTAAATAAACTAGCTAAGGCGCTGGTAGCTTATCTCTGAGAAGAGATGTGGCTGCTACTCGCATCCGTG